>JAWPHD010012254.1:0-77246 GCA_037043455.1 Cyrtodaria siliqua
TTTGAATGTGTATGAAAGGTCTCACGCAGCCTTACAATGAAAATAACGCAATATTTAGCGCAGTGAACGATGCTTGATGGTTTACGACAAATTAGCAAAATGATTTATATTTAGTGGCCGATCATCATTTTCACATCCCCCGAGTTAAATTGTACGCACGGTTTTACACAACTCTGGCAAGCGAGAATGTCCGTTCACAAGACAGTATATGGATTTGCCCATTTCCATTTTTAGGTAGAGCTGGAAATTGTGTATAAAACAGTGGGTCTATAACAAACCCTTTGATGTTGGCGGCATTTTTTCCAAGTTGACTCGGATTAAAGGCCTACGTGACAAGTAGCAGGTGTTGAATTTTGTACTCAATTGAATGGTTTTATAAATTAGATGTTTTGATTATGTTTACCATCTTTGTGTTTTGTTTTACATTATGCTTTGTCAATTTTTGTGCAGTTAGATTACCGTGTGTCCCTTTAATTCAGCTTCTGACTGTGTACTCACTATTCAATACACACTACACGCGCGGATAGCAACGCACCTAGCAACAGAGTGGGAATTTACCTCGCTTGATTGCGTGTGTTTGTATTATTTTATTTGGATTATTAAATGGTTTTAAATGGTTTCTAAACAGGTGCATGTACACACTGAACATGTTGTTTTGTTCATTAAATTAACTAAATGTATTAAGTGTGCACACATTACGATAAAACTGCAAATTTTCGATCTGCCGAGTTTTCAGTCGTTTAGAAAAACATCGCGATCCCGCGATGGATTAGCCTTGGGTCATAATTACCGCGAAGGCAACTTTTCGTCAGCTTTCTCGGACATTTGCAGGTAATTCTGCGGGGGGCGGGAATCCGCGATGATCACATATTTACGTCCGCGCAGTTCCGCGTTGGACCATCTGTATATTACCGGTTGGGTTTTACCGTTAGGTTATCCTTATAATGTTTTCATGATAACTTTTGGGTGGTGGGGTAGGTTCTCGTCGGGTCAACAACAACATAGTAAGAGGCTGTAAATAAATATATACAATATTTATTTCATGTAAGTTCAAACTCCGATGTCTCAAACATCGAATCATGGCTTAGACTCATCAATAAATATATACATAAAAACAATATGAAAACAAACATGGCGGACAACAATAGAAATATGGCCGACGGATCCTCAGACAAAGGTTTTACTTTTAAACATCAATAAAAGCACAAAATGCAAATATGTATCTTTATAAAAACATACAGAGACCTTAAACAAGATATGAATAATAAGATGTAATAATAAGTTACCTGTAAATAAATATATACAATATTTATTTCATGTAAGTTCAAACTCCGATGTCTCAAACATCGAATCATGGCTTAGACTGATTCGAAGTTCGATACATTTATTGGTCAACACATATCACATGCACGTGCACAGGTATAATATGTGAACAGGTTAGATTTTACCTTATACGTTAATTAAAGAGGCACTACCTATATCTACGCGATTTTTAATGTAAAATATTAAATACTCAATATTACTGCATTTATATGTATACAAAGCTATTTTATGAGTATTCTAAGAAGAAACATGGTTCGTATTCCAGTTCTGTAAATTATAAATTATGATCAAAACAATATCTTGAATAAAATGCTACCCAGCCGATTTTCTCAGACATGCGCAATGCGATTACAAACTATTCGGCGCAGTTCCGATAGCAAACGACTCGATCGGAACTCTTCGCTAATCAGACGAGGTAGTTCCGATTGTTAACGAATAAGATCGGAAAATCTCCGCTATCGGCTTGTCTAAAACAATTACGAATACAATTTCAAAAATCCGATCTTTTCTATCCTGTTTTTCACTAGCAAAAAGCATATTACATTGGGTAAAAGTATTGCCATTTACCTTTTTCATAGTCCTCTTTATAATTAAGTAAAGTTTATATCAATTGTTGGACAAAAAGATATAGGTAGAGCCTCTTTGAAGCTACATGTACACGATCTAACTACTAGGCTTATTATTACAATTATGTCATGTCCTTACGGATTATTACATTAATATAAGGTGTATGGGGGAATATATAAGAGACAATACATATTAATTTATATAACCATATACATTAAAATGTTATCCTATGACATGTTTCCCTTTTCCGAGAAATGTCGTCCTCGACATTAGCTAACATGAAACACTGTATCCGAATATCTCAAATATTCTAGCAACAAAATAATTATAATATATCCTAACAAACTGTTAAGCTTCCTTGCACATTCTATCTACCTGTAGTAATAAAAACGGAATTAGTCTAGTGAATGCAATATGACCTTTAATGCGATACACCTACACTTTCAACTTTCACGTGGTCCACAAACAACCTAATTGTGATACACAACTCTATATGATACACCTTACAACTCTTCCACAATACTCATCAACATCAATGCAATACACTTTCAACATTAATGCGATACAATGTCAATATCAACGCGCTACAAATCAACATAAATGCGATACACCTTCAACTTCAAGATGATACATGGTCAACTTCTACGCAATACACTTACAACTTTCACGTGATACACTATCGACCTCAATGTGATACACCTTCAACTTCAATGCGGTACACTTTTAACTTCTCCACGATACACTATCAACTTCAATGCGATAAACTTTCAAATTTCATGCGCTACACTGTCAATATCAATGCGTTACACATCAACATCAATGTGATACGCTGTCAATATCTTTGCGATTCCCTATCAACATTAATGCGATACAAGGTCAACATCAATGCGCTACACTTTCAACTTCTCCGCGATACAATATCAACATCAATGTGATACCATGTCAACATCAATGCGATACACTTTCAACTTCTCCGCGATACACTATCAACATCAATGTGATAACATGTCAACATCGATGCCATACACTTTCAAATTATCAGTGATACACTATCAACATCAATGTGATACCATGTCAACATCAATGCGATACATTTTCAATTTCTACGTCACTATCAACCGTTACACTATCAACCTTTTAGAGTTTCATATAAGGAATTCTTATAAGCATCGGCTTATTAGCACGTCTTAATAGAACAAAGAAATATACAAAGATCGGACAGGGAAAGTAGCATTCTAGGAGGACAGTCAAGCACAAAACACAGAAACAAACACAGAAACAAACACGCAAACAGACAAACAAGAAGGCAAAAGTAATAATAAATGCAAACGACATCACAAACACAAAAGGATCGACAATAGGGCTACCGCCTTGGAACGGTCAGTGGCAAAGTAAGCCACTGGGGGTTTAATATTCGATGTCTTTAAATATCATTGTAAACTGTTTACTATATTCAAAGCTCTAAATAACGATCGTACCGCGAATGCGCATTTGTGTGTGTACATGTAGTATTTCTTAGTATTTTTCTTTTTTTTCCTGATAAGAAATATATTCTGTATCAAGAGAAAAACAAAAACATTATAAATAAATAAAGTAAATATTAGGACGATTTATTGTATAGGGATTCCCTGAAAATAACCTTTTCGTTACTTATATATCCTGTCAAACTACAAACTACATTCTGCAGTATGTTTAATTATCTAATTAACTTTAATATGTTAATCTCCTGACTATCTAACTTCTGCGATCTACCAACCTATACACTTTATTTCTGTTGTTAGGGTTATGATAGATCGATAATAAAGGATAAGTATTAGTATAATTGGGTCATATGTGTGCTGTGGATATAGGTCAATAAGTACCCCCAATAATACAACTCAATTTCATAACAATCACATGATCAGGCGACAATATGATGAATATCAGGTATACAGCAGACTGACCATGTAAGCGCTTGACCTTGAAAAATAAACAGGCTGATTATTTGATCTAGCGTCAACATGTGTGACAAAACACTAACTGTAAACACGGTCGGTGAACTGAATGTCAGTCGGGTGTATATTACATGTTACAATTCAAATAATAAAATATATTGCTTACCAAATTCCGTCGCCGGTAATACATCACAATAAAAAAATATCACTATATCAAATAATGTTAATTTTGTGCTAAACAAAATTTAACACAATGTCACTGTCAGTGTGTCCATAAAAGTAACACATATAAATGTCAATGTTCTGTCACCTGTATCCACTGTGTAGGTCCGGTCCTGCAGGATGGTTCTATCCAATGTCCTTGCATGCCAGTACTATCGTTTCCCGGGATCGCGATATACACTTGAAAAATCCATGCTAGCTAGTCTCTATAACTGTCTCGTGCACACTAACCTATCAATCGCCATCGATATATACATGTCAATATTGATTCTACATACGTCTCAACTCGTAGACATTCCATATCATGCTCGATCCTCCCCTAATCGTTGTATTGCCGACGGCTTGTTATGGGCGCCAATGTTACCGGTTGGGTTTTACCGTTAGGTTATACTTATACTGTTTTCATGATAACTTTTAGGTGGTGTGGTAGGTTCTCGTCGGGTCAACAACAACATAGTAAGAGGCGGTAAAGAAATATATACAATATTTATTTCATGTAAGTTCAAACTCCGATGTCTCAAACATCGAATCATGGTCCGATATTTCTATCCTTCTTTAGACTCATCAATAACAATATACATAAAAACAATATGAAAACAAACATGGCGGACAGCACTAGAAATATGGCCGACGGATACTCAGACAAAGGTTTTACTTTTAAACATCAATAAAAGCACAAAATGCAAATATGTATCGTTATAAAAACATACCTATACCTTAAACAAGATATGAACAATAAGATGTAATAATAAGTTACCTCTAAATAAATATATACAATATTTATTTCATGTAAGTTCCAACTCAGATGTCTCCAACATCGAATCATCGACTGATTCGAAGTTCGATACATCTATTGGTCAACGCTTACAAGTAATTAGCATATCAAAAGGATAGTGAATGTATTATATGCACGTGCACAGGTATAATATGTGAACAGGTTAGATTTGTCAATAGCGTCTTACCTTATACATTAAAGCTACACGATCTAACTACTAGGCTTATTATTACAATTGTGTCATGTCCATACGGATTATTACATTATTATAGGGTCTATGGGGGAATATATGAGACAATACATCTTAATTTATATAACCATTTACATTAATATGTTATCCTATGACATGTACATGTACTCAGTGTTTTGTTATGATAGTGATTCTGGTCACGTGAGACTTACATTGCGTCAAATTTTTATCTCTGGAACTCGGCAGCACGAATTCGTATACTCTAGTTAAGTCTACTGAGGATGATGTTTTTCCCACACATATCACTCGGTGCACTACTTTCAAGGCTGGTGTAAACGATAAGCAAAATAAACTGCCTACTACGTACTGGATTCCTAAATTACATAAAAATCCGTATAAGGCTCGCTTTATTTCGAATTCTAGTACCTGCACCACAACAAACATCTCCAAACTTTTAACTTCTTGTCTTACTGCCGTTAAAGATCACGTTAAACTATATTGTGATAAAACTTATGAAAACGCTGGGATTAATTTATTTTGGTCTAAAACAATTCAGGAGACGTTCGTGATAAAATTTTCAATAAAGGTCAAAAATGAGATATAGGGTCCTATAGAAACCACAGCTTCCAAACAAGTTTTATTAATAAGCACTTATGATTTCTCTACACTATATACAACCTTACCACCAAAAATGAGATATAGGGTCCTATAGAAACCACAGCTTCCAAACAAGTTTTATTAATAAGCACTTATGATTTCTCTACACTATATACAACCTTACCACATCACCTTATTAAAGACAAGCTAATTTCTCTTATTCAAAAAACATTCGCTAGAGAAAATACTACATTTTTGGCATGTAATAATACTAAAGCGTTTTTTACTAACGGCTGTTTAGACAATTATACTATGTGGACTTGCTATGAAGTTTGTGAAGCACTCATCGTCCTATTAGATAATATTTTCGTCAGGTATGGAACCACCGTTTATAGACAAATTGTTGGTAGCACTATGGGAATATTGTGGTACGAACAGTGCACCACTTGTCGCACATTTGTTTTCATTTTGCTATGAAAGAGATTTCATGTTAAGTCTTTCAACAGATACACAGGCAGATGTTATTGAAGCCTTTAATGCCACCTCTCGGTATCTGGATGACATATTGAACATTGACAACCATTTCTTTCCAACTATGGTTAATAATATTTATCCTAAAGAACTTCAGATTAACAAAGCTAATATATCTGATAATAACGCTTCTTTTCTTGATTTAGATCTCTCGATTGAAAATGGTGAAATAATTAGCAAAATCTATGACAAGAGAGATGATTTTAATTTTGACATTGTTAATTATCCCCACTTGGATGGGGATGTTCCCCGAGCAACTTCTTATGGGGTGTATGTGTCTCAACTTATTCGTTTTTCAAAAGCTTGTACTCGAGTTGAGGACTTTAATATTCGTAATCTTTGTATAACTAAAAAGCTACTCAAACAGGGTTACCGTTACCATAAACTTCGTAAAACCTTTGCAAAATTTTATTATCGTAACCCTGATCGTCTTTCCAAATATATAAGTAATTTAAGGACTCTTCTGCGACACGGATTATCACAACCTGACTTCTATGGTGATGTGATATATAAACTTCATAATATTCTTGGTCATGATCACTTTCATACTATCTTTGTTAAACTTGTTAAACAGTTTATCAAAAGAGGTTATGACCCTATCATTTTGCAAAGTAATGCATGCTTGGTGGTGGACCCTTTTACAGTTCGCCACAGTGACTATGCTTTCCTCTTTAATTGTACGAAGCAGGACAGGATGTAGACCCAATGATGACGCCTACCTAAAGCCCATTGGGATGGTGGCGTTTGATGTTTGCCTCTGATCTTTCTTGTCGTGCCCTTAAAGATGTATTCTCTTGTTGCTCTGGCTTCTGCCAAGTCATTGAGTACCTTCATTGTGGCTTTCGAGGCTATTGTTTTTTCTGTGTTATATTTACACGAGCAAATTTGTGTTTTGCTTATATTGTCTATTGATGCTGCCTTGTTGGTTAGAGATTAGATCATGGCGGGGATTTCTTTATTTACACTGTCCTGTTTTAATCGGATGACAGTAGGGTAAGTGTGAGGTTTGGTGCACCTAGAACCGGTTTAAACCCCAGTGGCCTACTTTGCCACTGACCGTTCCAAGGCGGTAGCCCTATTGTCAAACCCTTTGTGTTTGTGATGTCGTTTGCATTTATTATTACTTTTGCCTTCTTGTTTGTCTGTTTGCGTGTTTGTTTCTGTGTTTTGTGGTTGACTGTCCTCCTTGAATGCTACTTTCCCTGTCCGATCTTTTTATATCTCTTTGTAACCGGAACGAGTGGGAGGTGTCAACTAGTTTCAATTCGCTGAGTACTTCCATTTTATTGGACGGCGTCATCAGTTGTTTACATGTCTGATGTGTCAAACATCCATTGACACAATCTATGTATTTCCATGCTCAATCGGGAACGGTTGTATCATGCTGTAGCATACCATTACGTGGTCCGAGTATTAACTTTCATATCCAATCCAACCCCTTCTCCAAAAAGCCAACACGGGTTTGGCTGGGATATGAACTAAAACTTTAAAGCTTAAAAGGTTTGGATATTGTACAATTAAAACATTTAATAGTTATTTCTAAACTGGTTATCGCATTTTTTTCAGTAAAAAACATTTTTAAACGTGTTTTATTGTCGAAATATCCGTTATAAAATCCAGCTTATATAAGTTTTCCCATCGCTTAATGGAATTAAGGCGGGACCGCGGAACAAACATATGTATTAACATTGTGGTGACTTTTTAAAGGGATGGAAAACAATTTTAACCAAAATATCAAACTTTGATTTAACCCAATGATCGGAAATTTACTAAATCTAACGAAACTGTAAGTATTGCTTTATCTTGAGCTTTATTTGCATTCGTTGATTTTATTTTTGGTCAATAATGGGGTGTCCGAATGGAAATTGTCCCAGTTAAAAGGGTTACACGGAATTTTTTAAAAACTCACGGTGTCGCGTTTGTTTGTCTACATAGAAGCATGTATTCAATCATTAATATTAATTATCAGATTAGCAAAAAAAAAAGGAGTATGATAATATACCGTTGGAAACGGCCGAGCACGACACATACAACATATTGCAGTTTCGGTTTGATTGAGACAGTTCATGAGCGGTTGTGAAATATGCTAGCTACCGCTCACGTCTTCTTTTTACATCTATTGCTCTAATAGTATATTTAAAAATATGGTAGAATAAGAAGAGGAAAGAACACTCAGAAGGGTAGTTAATCATATGCAAAGCAGGTTTAAAGTCAAATTATACTGGATTAGTAAAAGAAATATAAAAAGATCGGACAGGGAAAGTAGCATTCAAGGAGGACAGTCAACCACAAAACCCAAAAACAAACACGCAGACAGACAAACAAGAAGGCAAAATCAATAATAAATGCAAACGACATCACAAACACAAAAAGGTTGACAATAGGGCTACCGCCTTGGAACGGTCAGTGGCAAAGTAGGCCACTGGGGCGTTTAAACCGGTTCTAGGGTGCACCAAACCTCACACTTACCCTACTGTCATCCCATTAAAACAGGACAGTGTAAATAAAGAAATCCCCGTCATGATCTAATCTCTTACCAACAAGGCAGCATCAATAGGCAATATAAGTAAAACACAAATATGCTAGTGTAAATATAATACAAAAAAAACAATAGCCTAGAAAGCCACAATGAAGGTACTCGTGATGTACAATTTAAAACTTGATATAAAGAAATATAAAAAGATCGGACAGGGAAAGTAGAATTCAAGGAGGACAGTCAACCACAAAACACAGAAACAAACACGCAGACAGACAAGTAGGTAAAAGTAATAATAAATGCAAACGACATCACAAACACAAAAGGGTTGACAATAGTGCTACCGCCTTGGAACGGTCAGTGACAAAGCAGGCCACTGGGGGTTTAAACCGGTTCTAGGGTGCACCAAACCTCACACTTACCCTACTGTCATCCCATTAAAACAGGACAGTGTAAATAAAGAAATCCCCGCCATGATCTAATCTCTAACCAACAAGGCAGCATCAATAGGCAATATAAGTAAAACACAAATATGCTCGTGTAAAAATAATACAAAACACAATAGCCTAGAAAGTCACAATGAAGGTACTCAATGACTTGGCAGAAGCCAGAGCAACAAGAGAATAAACCATTAAGGGCACGACAAGAAAGACAAACATCAAACGGCACCATCCCAAAGGGCTTTAGGTAGGCGTCATCATAGGGTCCACAGCCTGTCCGGTCATCGTACAATTAAAGAGGAAAGCATAGTGGCGAACTGTAAAATGGTCCACCACCAAGTATAGAGAACGTTGCAAAATGATAGGATCATAACCTCTTTTGATAATTTTTTTAACAAGTTTAACAAAGATAGTATGAAAGTGATCATGACCAAGAATCTTACGAAGTTTATAAAGCACATCACCAAAGAAGTCATTTCATCACCATAAAACTTCAAGATTGCCGTGTGTCACTTTAAAGTCGGATAATAAACTCTAAAACTGCCTTTCTTAATATTGGCTCATGAATAATCATAGATTTTTCAGAACGGGGACAAGTGAGCACAAATTACTAAGCAACTAATGAGTCCGCCATAGTGATAACATGGCTGCCTCCTACAGTGAAAGGGACCTTGATCTGGTTCCACCACTTACCTTTTCATTTGTTGAAAACCACATCAAATCCAATACAAGGTATTCTGGTGATAAATCCATCAACAAGGGATTTAAATATTTCAGTGAAAGATACATCCAGGACTTGAAAGGTAAGTAAACGTTTTTATAGTCTATATTCTCACTCAAATTCGTTTACACATACTTTTGCATATAAATAAAATCCCTCTTCATACCCCTGTTAATTGAACTTGTAATCACCTCATGCACAGTTTCAGGCCATACATATTATCTATCTGTTGGTTACAATTTCCAAGTTTTTGTTCAACTGTACTATTAGATAGCCCCAAGTGTCAGTAAAAGTATGATAAACAAACACTTTACATAGGGGACCTTATTCAATTAATTTCAACTACGTGTGATTTATAATATGGCTCTGTTCTGAGCTACCAACAAACAATTGAGAATGACTGCATCATAAACTTGTATGATGGAGCTCCTTTCCCAGATTTGCCTTTTTCAAAAGTTATGGAAAACCGGCTTAGAACTGTATTGACAGTCAAACAAACTTCAACAATGGAAAGCCTGAAACTTTGAATGTGTGAAGTAAATACGTTTGAAAAGCAGACAAGGCTGCAAAGTCAGACGCCCATGTGATACAGGATACGAATATATCGAATCACAGCGTCAACGGTTGGGGACATATACAAGTGCAGAAAAGATCACAATACTCTTGCTGAAAGGCTAAAGTCCACGCGACATGTAACAACCCAAGCCATTCGACAGGAATTGGCTTCTGAACTTCTAATATGTTTATCTTTCTGAACTTACAGCCGCAACATCATATGCCAATATCAAACAGAATAAAGTAAACTTATATCCATCAGGAGTAGTTGTAAGTGTATGGTCCCCATGGCTGGCTGCAAGTCCTGACAGAAAAGTGTACAATCCAAACATGGTGCCTCCATTTGGATTACTTGAAATAAAATGCCCGCAGGTAGGCAGTGTCATTGAGACCAAGTATCTGTCTAAAGATCAAGAGAGCCAGCTGAAACTTAAGAGGAATCACAACTATTACTATCAAATTCTAACTCAGCCGTTACAGGTCTGACATGGTGAGATTTGTATGTTTGGTGCCCGAATGACTACCACTTAGAAACAAATCTACTTCAACCATGACATATGGAACGAAGTAAAAGACACGGTTGATCAGTTTTACTTTAACCACTTTCTGTGAAGGAAAGAAAACCCTGAACATGTTCAATCGAATTTTCTAACAGACCAGGCTTGGACTAGTGTCCCCTTGAAATTAGCAAGCAGACATGCAACTTTCCATAACTGGTGTACTGAACCAGAGAGTGAAAGGGGAATCTCGGAGTCAAACAGATCGTTCTCTTTTATGCTTAGATTCATTCTTTCAATATGAATTCTTAATTTTGCAATTTCTTCAGTGTTTTCTATTTCAGTCACATTAAACTGTTGCTTTTTACTACGAAAATCTGGAATGTTTAATGTTGCCCCCTTTTCAACCAAAACCTTTTTCAAAAGAAAACCCTTGTCTACCATTATATCATCCCCTTGTTCAATTAGATCCAACAGACCAGATAATCTTGTTATTTCAACATCTGACATACACACTGTATACAGAGTAGACACAAAAGTTACTACTCCATGAGGGGCGATCCAAAGCAGGAATTTGAATGTATTTGCTCCTTTGTAGCTTGAGTATGACTGAGAATTCAATACCAGGAAAGATGGATGTTGTGTTCTTATCTCAGTACAATCAATGATTACTCTCGTACTTGGATATATATTCTTAAAACAGTCAATTGTTGAATAGATTGCTTTGGCAGCCAAATAAGGATATATCCTAGGACAATGTATAACAAGTTTGCCATGTCACTATTTTTCGACTGACAGTTGCCACAGAACAATTAAAACGTACACCTACATCTTGTTCAAGATGTCCTGCTCTTAAACGGCACAAAAGCATAAAGAACTCATCAATTAAGAGCATACCCATTTTTCTTCCAGCCAAACTAATTGTTTCACTACCTTGGTAGTCGGCACTCTGCATGTTTTGTGCCGTTGGCTGAATGCATGTAAACAATGCAACAAATGTTAAATATGAAGAAAATCCAGTGAAGAATGAAATAAGGGTGTTGTCATTAGCAAATCTGTTTAATCCAAATCTCTCTACTTGTAATAGTTTCTGCAAATTTTCGCACTCTTCAGTTTTCTGGCTCACTTGGTCTTCTAACAGCTCTATTCTTTTTTGTTTTATGACCAGTTTATCAGGGATGTTGTTTTCTGGTGCCTGCCTCTCAGGTACTATGCCTGGTACAATCTCATCTTCATGGTCAGTTTCACTGATACTGCAAAACAAATAAAATGAAACTGTTTTAAAGTATCTGCAAGTTTCCTTTTCTTTTTTATTTTAAACAAAGTGTTCAAGACTGTTTCTTGCCAATTGCATTTTTTTCTTTCATCATTTTTTAAACATGCAGTCTTCCAGAACTTGGTGATGTGCCAGTGATTCAAAGATGAATAAAAGGCCAAATAAGACATCACAAACATAAAAGAGTTGACAATAGGGCTATAAACTTACTGTGAATAATGGTCCTTCTTCTTATTTTGATTATCCACTGTTTTCTCAGGACCCAGAGCCCCGTTTTATTAAACATCTTGCAATAAGTCTCAAATTTTAAAATCATTCACTTTTTTCACCTAAGCATTCAATGTAGACAATTATGTGTGCACGTAGTGCAGAAATATCACATGTATGACACAATCAAATGAAATCACGTTTATTTGAAAAGTGTAACTTATACTGAAGCATTTAAGAAATTGATTTAGGATCAACATGGTCGTAAGTTGTTTCATAAAACGGGGCCCAGGACCCAGTTTTACGAAACAACTTACGCTATTTTGATAGTAAGTTAATTTCTTTACTTTGATTTACAATACACAAATGAACGCGATTTCATTTCATTTTCTTATACATTTGATATTTCTGCACATAATGCACACATAATTGTCTACATTAAATGCTTAGGTACAAACATGGAACAGTTTTAAAATTTGAGACTTATCGTAAAATGTTTAATAAAACGGGGCCCTGTTTAAAATCGTTCACTTTTTTCACCTACGCATTCAATGTTTACAATTATGTGTGCACGTAGTGCAGAAATAACACCTGTATAAGAAAATGTGTTGAAAAGTGTAATTTATAGTGAAGCATTTAAGACCTTGATTTACGATCAAAATAGTCGTAAGTTGCTTCTTAAAACGGGCCACTGATCCTGACATTTTATGAAAATGTAAACTTTTATCATATCTTGAATCTGATGTACAGTTAGGTACACAACAATGCTGAGCAGACCTCCCTTTCCTAGTAGTTTCCTTGTTAGCAGCTATGGCTTGGGGCAACATCCACCTATTATTATGCTTACTTAGCCTCGTTCTAGGAATGGAATTTCTAGCATGCATATAATTTGAGAAAGGGCTAACGTGCGTTTGGTTTGGTTTTTGTAGCAAAACATTTATTTTGATGACCCGAGCATATGTGTGTGTTTTTAATCATTAAATGATTGAGTGTATTGCATTTCTTGGCCAAGCTCGTTATATGTACTTTTGTAAATCCTAAATTAGTATACACACGGGATTTTATTCTTAACTTTGTTTACGGTTTTTGAAAACAATCTATTTAAACGATCATCATGGGGACATTATGAGACGATGGTACATGTACGTTGTATATAGATAGATATTTTATTCAAACATAAGGCATTACGCTCAACAGTTCACAAGCAAATAGTACATACATAGAAACATGTATATGAAATACACACAATATTTTCCAGTTAATGACAATGTGTATAATATGTAGTTGATTTTCAAGATCAACTGTATATGTTACTACAGTCTACTCTCAGTAACTCGAACTCGCTTATTTCGAATTTCCGCTTAAGTCGAATTTTTTTCACGGTCCCAATTTTATTCCTTCTATTTCTATGCAATTTGACTTCTTTTAAGTCGAATTTCGATAATTCGAATTATCGGATAATTCGAACTATTTTTCTGGTCCCAAACACGAATCTATACATTAATTTACTCTCGCTAATTCGAAGTTCAATTAAAGTGCAAAATGCAAGTTTGATCAAACACAAGCCGGCGTCGAAGTTGATTGTGAAGCAAACAAAAGGTGATAATTGCTGAGATGATTTCACCTGTAACAAATAAATCATGGTGACATGTTTGTTAATTTATTTTCTTGTGTTGTCTCTGATTTTTCATGATCAATTAAGGCTTGTTAACGAGGAAGTTTGTTTACGCTAAGTGAAAACAATGTTCATCGCGTGGGTTAAAACAATTATAATAATTATACTAATTTGACATGGACGAAACGTATAACTAATTAATTTATGAGTGGCAGTTGTCAATGTTCTGTTTTTTGCTATAAAATTCGAATGTTAAATGTAATCAAATCATTAATTCAGCATGTCTGAACACAAAACTCTTTCCATTGACCAAAGCGCCCAGCAATCTAGTGAAGGACCCGGTATCAAACCCGGGGGGATAGCTAGATCGGCACTATGCTTTGGACCAGTTGAGAAATCCAGAGAATTCCTCTCTCTCTCTCATATAAACAGGAAAATTCTAGGTCGGTTTTCCCAGCCATGGCAATCATAGATAGATTCGTTACAAACATGCACTTGTCAAAAGTGTGCAGAAAACAAGGTGACATTATGTCGTTTTTTAAGAGAGTAGATAGTGAAAACACCGAAAGAACATAGACTTAAAGACCTGAATATTGTAAATTGTTTCGTTTAAATATGATTTCTTATAATCGATATACTGTCTGTGTAAATCTAAACGTCTATTTATAGAAATGCATTTGTGACAATATTGAAAACGTTGTTTCATTGTATACATGTATATGCCTTTCTCCGTTTTTAACAAATTATGAAATCATAAATATTTTGCTGATTTATTTCATTACCAAAACGTTTTCTTATACTGCTTTAACATGAAAAGAAACATATTCATAAACTTATATGAAGGAAGAAATCATGTATTTCATTAAAATCGGCAAATATCGGCAATATATACACGTATATGCATAGTGTAAAACAGGTGGGTGGGGTAATAAAAAAAAACAAGTATGCCATTATCGTTTAATTCGAACTTCGGATAACTCGAACTTTTTTTCCGGTCCCTTGAAATTCGAGATACTGAGTGTGGACTGTAGTTAAAAAGTATTTGACAACTATTGAGTATATAATTGTTTAAGATGCTTTTAAATCAATAATCATAAGTACTGATCAATACACATTAATGTTATATGTGTGGACACAAATGGAGAAAAGTGATACCTATTTATAAAACATGTCGTCTCTTCTTTTAAAACTAGTACTAATGAAAACTGACAGTTTCTTTAATATGCTCTTGTTCTCTGTCATAAGTTCAATAAATTGTGGTATGTTTGGACGTTTCCAAAATTATTTGTTAACATATTTTGTTTTAATATCAATGGTATAGTGGACACACCAATACAAAGCGAAATTCGTCTACTAGGTAGTACCAAGCTGGCATTTTCTTTCGGATCTTGGCGTTTTATTTTGGTCTATGCCATCGACAAGTGTCAATTTCTAACCTGTAACTAGCGACTCTTAGATTTGTAAAAAAAAATAATACCTACTTGTGTACGATATTTAGAAAAAGCAAAACACTTAAGTGTTAATGTTATGTATTTCAGATTAAGCGTCCCATCCTCTTGAGTTATTAAATCGTAATCCGGGTGAAGGATATGAGACGACCAGAGCTGGTTGTTGGTGCTGATACTATGAAGATTGAGGCTATGACTAACCGCGATCTACCAACCAAATACCATGACGGGAGTCCTGTATGGTCTCTGCAAGGAATCAGTTTGTGAATCTTTTTTTTTTTAAAATCTGCTTTAGACATGTTTCATATACATCATTGAATTTTTAATAGAGATTGGTAGCCTCTATCTTACACCTCCCCGAATGCTTTCATTTTATAAATATTGACTTGAAAGTGGAGCTGTTTTCAATTTTGTTTGCAGGTTATAAATGTAGCGTGTACGAATTGAGCAGTTTAAGAGTTTCTGTGAATAAAATACATTACATTTGAGTTGTAGGGTCATGATTCCATCTGTGCAATAACATATGTATATTAATTATTTTAAAACGTATGTATTGTTTTTTCTTTTTTAATTGTTTGAGTGTGACTATCGCATATCTCTCCTGAAAATGCAAGCGACTCACAGAAGATATTACTGATGTCATCTAGGAGGGTCTAGTGACGGAGATCAAAGTGAATATGTCAGTGTGACAGAGTGCGAGGGAGTGATAGAGATAATTCGAGAGTAATGTTCCTATAGAAATCACAGCACCCAAACGCAATGGCACCGTAGATCCGCATTGTACCACAAAAAGAGCAAATTAACTATACAAAGAAAAAGACAATATAAAACAGAACAAGTGTTGAAGACAGGGTTGCCGACTTGGAACGGTCAGTAGGCGAAAAGGCCTACTGGTTAGTTTAAACCGATTTTACGTGTACACAACCTCGCTATTGTCCTGTCTTCAGCGCTCTAATCGATAAATAGTGTAATAAAGGTACATCCCATCAAAAGGAAGTCTCTAACAATAAAGTCCACCTCCAAATTAGGAAGCGATACACTTATTTGTTATTGTAAAGATATATATAAAATTAAAACATAATTAGAAAAACCTCCGGATGTATCCAGAAATGTACTGAACAACCACAACAGTTGCAGCCCAAGAGAAAACCAATCTAGGATAGGATCAAAAACACAAAGGACGATGGTTCATGCACCCACCTCCGCTTAAAGGGTTTCATAAGGTTCACTCATGGAGTCCCACGAGGTTGTCCGGTCATCGCACAAGAGAAAAGTGAAGCGTAGTGACTGACTGTAGAGGGGTCAATCACCAAACGTAATATTAAAGGGTCGTATCCTTTTCTGACATATTTCCTGATTAATTTTGTAAAGTGGTCAAGCACTTCGTCAGACCCCTTTAATTTCCGAAGTTTATAGATCACATCTCAAGACTTATTTTGGTTAGAGTTAAAGCTAAATGAAGAGGCAATTGTTATTCACATATTGTGATTGCCTTATAGCAACTTTTAAGAGAAAGTGGGATGATGATTCACAAATGTGCGGGGTTGCGACTGATGTGCGGGGTTGCGACTGATGTGCGTGGTTGCGACTGAAGTGCGGGGTTGCGACTGATGTGCGGGGTTGCGACTAAAGAGACATCAGTATTGGTTGGCCACACGTCAGAGGTTGTTACAAAAAAGGTTTATATTTCCGGTGTCTTGTCAGTCCACTGTAAAGCTTACTTGTCAACCCTTTTGTGTTTGTGATGTCGTTTATATTTGTTATTGCTTTTGCCTTCTCGTTTGTTTGTTTGCGTGTTTGTTTTTGTGTTTTGTGGTTGACTGTCGTCCTTGAATGCTGCTGTCCCTGTCCGATATTTGTATCTTTCTTTACAGACTTGCGCTTGGTTCTAGCAGTACAGAATACCATTCGGACATTTCCAAAAAATGCTGATGCTCTATAAAAGGATAATACTTTGAAATCCACGCAGGCAGGACATTTTGGAAATGTAAATAAGTTAAAATTAAAGCAAATGTTCTATACTAGATGGCTCTCAAATCATGGTGCACTAAATGCAGTCATCTGAGTTATCATTGCATTTATGTTGCCTGTGATTCTAACTGATAAGGGTTCCGATACAGCAGGTTTTTTGAAAACTCACACGTTTTGGATGATGAAGCACTTGCCAGTCTTAGCCGATCATAACAGGATAATTGTAGATCATATACATCAACTGGCATTAACACCTGGTTGACAGATATCATTAACAGGCGTTTTACTCTTAGGGTACGGACGTATATAACATTGTGGCTTAGGAACGTTTCAGAAATCGGGGGTGAGGATGGGGAGGTGGGGTGGGGGATAGCATTTTATTAATTTTAACTGTCACTGGGCTTAACATTAGCCAATTTATTTAGTTCATGAAGATGTGTGACAAGCAATAGAAAACGTTATTAAAATTAATAAAATGCTATCCACCACCCCACCTCCCCATCCTCACAAGTTCAAAGAGTATAGTATTTACTTATACATATTCAAAAATACACATCACATACAATATAGCCATTGCCCAAACTAAAACAAATTAACACAGGAGGGTGCAAACAAACACCTCCCAAACAAACCGCCTTTGTCTATTATTTGTTTTAAGGACGTTGACTGGGCAAGTTTTGATTTGAAGAATTTTATTCTTTAATGTTTGACTTTAGCACTTTTCCATACAGCTGGAAAAGAACCCGACCTTAAACACAATCCCTATTTAATCATGTAAAGACACCAATACAACACATTTGCTTTGCTGTTATTGGTGTAAGCGGTTATTCAGAATGCAGCGTCACTGTGTTGACTAGGTAAAGTATGGAAGTAATTTTTTCTTGATGCATATGCGATGTGGCGGAATTTAAATTGTAGATTTGTGTTTGTTTGACATGTGTTTGTCTAGTCTGACTATTATTTTGAGTTAACGTATAGTACGTTCGACTCTTAATAAGCCGGAGATCATAGGCTCGAGCCTCACTTACGCCATTGGGTTACCTTGGCGTGTTTTTGCTTTTCATTTGTTTCTTCAAAAGTTATGCTACTAAAACTCAGATTCTAGGCCGGCACATGATGATGATAATCATTTATAGCTTGATTTCAGCTTCTGCTTTTTACGTTATGTTTGTAGCGGTATCAGTATATAACATGATAACCCACGACATACTATAATTATAGTTGGTCTTCCAAAGTAAGCTAAGCCATGTTCAAATACTCAAAACTTGTAATGGACAAAATACATGTAGCTACCGTTCAATGTCAAATGTGACATTGTAGCTACCGTTCAATGTCAAATGTAGCTACCGTTCAATGTCAAATGGCCAATGTTATCCGCGGTGACAATACAATTTCCAGACACAAGCACATTTTTGATTTTTTGGAATTCAACATGTAATTTGGGAAAAAAAACTTTAGAGTGAATGGGAGGGGGCCAACATATACTATGCCACCCTCCCATCTTGCCAGAGTATATTGCCACCACTACCCACCCCTGTTCCTACGCCTATGTGACCTGATGCATTGCAGTATATATTTTGAAATATAAAAAACACTTTAAGAAATATTATGAAGCCCGTTAATGTTGAAGTTGTTGCATGCGTAACATTACTCGCATTTTGTTTGTATTATAAAATCTTGTTTGTTCGTTTTTAAATTGAAATTTAATTGAAAGTATATGTTCTTAAATTATACAGTTTTCAACAATCTGGCACGGTGGCCGTGAGATTAAAGGCGTCGTTACTTTAATTTGTACTTCGTGGTTCCAGGTTCGAGTTCTTATTGATTTAACTTACTTTTTTATATTTTAAAGTTCTTTGTGAGTGATGTGACCAAAATAGTTAACCCATTAAACAAATATATATATATGTATGTTCAAAAGTCCTTGAGCTGGTAAATATAAATAAAATAAAATCAAGAAATTCTTTTAAAGTGACTTTTTTATTCTATTCCGCTAGTACTTTCACTACTTATTTAAGCAGATCTTCAGGCGGTAGCATAAATACATAAATGTATTTAAGTATTTAGATGTATTTATGTATTATACGGATTGTAATTTTAAATATAAGGTACTAGTTGTAAATGTTCGTTTGTTTGTGTGTATGTTGCATGCATTGCATTACAATGTTAGAAAACATATAATCCCAGCCTAGAAACATAACGTTATGATAAACACAGTTTGTTTTCGTTAAAAATACATTTAATTATGGGGACTGTATAGCTTTAAGCTGCAATATTAACAATATTGGCTATGCTCTTTGCAATATATACTGCAGATGCCTTTAAAAGTCTTGAACCAATGTCATCCAGACCCGTTGACTTTGAGATATCTAAATTAACTAGAAACTTCATATCTTGATATATATGTGTACATGTCTGAGCATTTGCAAATGTTATATATTTGCGAATATATGAATGCATGTCTAAGCATGACATACGTAATCGTGTTATTTGTAGATGCCTGTCTATAAGTAATATATAATGGTGCATATTTAAGTATGGTGCAAATATACTGATGCAGGTCTATACATGGACTATATAATGGTGCAAATATACTGATGAAGGTCTATACATGGACTATATAATGGTGCAAATATACTGATGAAGGTATACATGGAATATATAATGGTACAAATATACTGATGCAGGTTAATACATAAAAACATAATGGTACATATCTTAGAATATACTGATTGCTGAAGTTGAAACTGTAAGCAAAAGTTTGACATGGAATAACTCGAACATAAAAGTAAATGACAAACCAATATTTCATACAGACTGGCTTTTTACGGGTATAACATATTTTGAACCCATATACGACTATAGACGTAAACAATTCTATAATTTTGAATTCTTTGCTGACCTATATGAAAAACCACAGAAATATTTTCTCAAGTATTCCTCATTAATATCATGTTTTCACCAAAATTTCAAAAGTAAATTAAAAGACGAACTAGTTAATGCGCAGAACGTTACACCAAATCTTCCAGAAAAACTTCCCTAATCTAATTATACAAACAAACCTTTGTACAATCATCAATTACGAAACGAAATTAACAATGATATTATACAACAACCCAACAGGAGTTTCAAAAGGCTAATCTAGAGTGGAGTTTGTTTACACTATTCCAATTTATTGAACTATTTTACAAAATTGCGCAATTTCCAAGATAAATATCTTGTGAGGATTGTAGCAACCAATACAATATTATCGAAATTTTAATTGCTAATTAAATCTTTGCGATTTCTGTGCAATGGAAACAGAAAGGTAAATATTAATTTTGGGAATGTATGCATACGCAATTTTTCTGGTCATATTTGCATAGGTTCTTAATTACCGTGGGCACATGACATTCATATTAACTTGAGTTTGAAAAACATAACGTTTGGTATAGTTAATACACAAACACATGTAAACGTTTTGAATTTCATAATTATAAACGCAGAATACTTCATTTACATAAACACATGTAGAAAAACTATTCCAAGTGGTTTAGGTTACAAAAGCATTTTTATTAAAAATTATAGAAATAGAAAAAGAAATTGCTCTTCAAAATGACAAAATAGACAAACATAACATAACAGCAAATGGAAATATTTTCTCCTTAATTTCACACCATGGTTTGAAAGGGGATACGCACGTCAATCGGTACTCTTTAAACAACAAATGTGTTAAAAATCACGTTGATCTCTTTTATGTTTTATTTTTTCACTCTTTTTCTCATTAAGCCCCCGTCACACTCTGACGTGACAGCATGAAGATCCCACTGCGCCCAAAAAATAGAGATGAACGCAGCGGTAACTTGATCTTTTATGAAAAATGTGCATTTATCAAGTTCATGCTACGTCCTAGACAGGTCCCTGCGATGTCCTCGCTGCGTTGCTCATGTTCCCACTGATATCCTTGTACGTACCTGACCAAGCGCCCACTAGGTTGTCTGTGTTTGCACACGGTCCCTGCTACGTCCAATCAGATCGGGCTAAGCTCTTGCTACGTTGTCGCTGCGTCAAAGGGGATTCCCCCAGGTTGGTATTATTACTGCGCCACTCAGTGACAACTCAGTGAGAACTCCATCCATTTTTCCCGTCCGCGCTACGCTTGTAGTACGGCAATGGAGTCACTACGAGGTGTTGGTTACGTCTATAACGGGTTAATGCCGTCGTTACTACGTCTTTACGAAGTCCTTGCTGCGTGGTGCTCAGAACGTGGAGCAGCTACGCTCATTTTGAACATGTCCAAAGTGCGCGTAGAGTTTCCAAGACCATGGAGACCATGCTAGGTCCTTAAAGGTTTCTGCTGGGTTCCTTGTACGTTGTTGGATTTCTTACTGCGTCCAAGCATTTTTTTCAGCGCGCAGTGGAAACTTGATGCTACTACGTCAGAGTGTGACGGGGGTTTTACCTTTAGTAAATCAAACATTTTTCTAGACTACATTTTTTTCCATATATTTTTTCTTGATGGTATTTTATAGTATTCAATGCGGCGATAATTGTAATTCCCAAGTAAGCAAATTAATTGTTTTTGAAAATATTTAAATTCATTATATTTAGGCATTGAGTTTCTGTATAACACTTAAGGAAAATTCACTGTTTTTTTCTTTAAAAATCAACAACTTATTTACAATTGATATGCACAAAATACATAATGGTGCATATTTAAGAATACATTGATGCAGGTATATACAGGAAATACATAATGGTGCATATCTTTAAGAATACATTGATGCAGGTCTATACAGGAAATACATAATGGTGCATATTTAAGAATACATTGATGCAGGTCCATACAGGAAATACATAATGGTGCATATTTAAGAATACATTGATGCAGGTCTATACAGGAAATACATAATGGTGAACATTTAAGAATACATTGATGCATGTCTATACAGGAAATACATTATGGTGCATATTCAAGAATACATTGATGCAGGTCTATACAGGAAAAACATAATGTTGCATATTTAAGAATACATTGATGCAGGTATATACAGGAAATACATAATGGTGCATATCTTTAAGAATACATTGATGCAGGTCTATACAGGAAATACATAATGTTGCATATTTAAGAATACATTGATGCAGGTCCATACAGGAAATACATAATGGTGCATATTTAAGAATACATTGATGCAGGTCTATACAGGAAATACATAATGGTGAACATTTAAGAAAACATTGATGCATGTCTATACAGGAAATACATAATGGTGCATATTCAAGAATACATTGATGCAGGTCTATACAGGAAAAACATAATGGTGCATATTTAAGAATACATTGATGCAGGTCTATACAGGAAATACATAATGGTGAACATTTAAGAATACATTGATGCAGGTCCATACAGGAAATACATAATGGTGCATATGTAAGAATACATTGATGCAGGTCTATACAGGAAATACATAATGGTGAACATTTAAGAATACATTGATGCATGTCTATACTGGAAATACATAATGGTGCATATTCAAGAATACATTGATGCAGGTCTATACAGGAAAAACATAATGGTGCATATTTAAGAATACATTGATGCAGGTCTATACAGGAAATACATAATGGTGAACATTTAAGAATACATTGATGCAGGACTATACAGGAAAACATAATGGTGCATATGTAAGAATACATTGATGCAGGTCTATACAGGAAATACATGATTGTGCATCTCCAGTACAGTGAGTAATCTGTCTGCCAAACAAGAGGGCCAAGATGATTTAAGTTTTCCCTACATAAGTCTATGTAAAACATGCAAAATCTTCATATACAATCTATAGAAAAATTAACAAAAGAAAAAATGCATCCAAACAGGAAACAATAATAAAATGAAGAATTAAAAAAAAGAAGAAGGTTTACCTCCAGTGAGATTTGAACCCATGGACCCAGCTTCCCAGTGTACAAGACGTAATTCAAATATTTTTCTATGGTGGCCATCTTGGATGTCACGTTTAACTTATTTTAACAAATTTGAAAAACATTCATCTAAGGATCATCCATGTGAAGTTTGGTAAAAATTGACCAAGCTGTTTCTGAGAAAAATGTTGTTTTGAAGATTATCACTATACACGTTTATGTAAAACATGTGATGCCTGGGGCGGGGCCAAATGTGACCCCAGGATCACCATTTGAACCAGCTTGGTAGAGGACCACAAGCTTATAGTAAATGCAAAATATTAAACCTCTGGCTCTTGTAGTTTCAGAAGAATATTTTTAAGTATTTCCCTATACAAGTCTATGTAAAACATTTGACCCCTGGGGACTTCATTTAAACAAACTTGATAGCCTAGGTTTTGGCGATCGTTTTAAAAGAAGAACTGTTGAAATATGTCCAGTGGTTCTTGAGAAGAAGATTTTTTAAGGTTTCGACCATATATAGTAATGGCGACCATCTTGGATGTCGCGCTGACCTAATTTTAACAAAATTAAAAAGCATTCTAAGGATCATCCATGTGAAGTTGGGTTTAAATTGGCCAAGCGGTTTCTGAGGAGAAGACGTTTGAAGCAAAACTTAAAGACGACGACGACGGACGACGGACGACCGACGATGGACGGACGACGGACGAAGAGTGATCCCAATATATCACACTGAACGATCTAATAACGTCACATGTATTGTTATATACATTCAATTAAGATAAGATTACTGTATACATATACATAAGGTATCAATGTTACGATTATGGAATAGATCGATAAGTTTTAGTGACAATAGGTTGTCGAGGCGTGCTTTTAACAAGACAATAATCTCTGTGTTAAATATTGTGTAGTGACGTTAAACATGTCATGCAGGAAATAACTATAAATGATCATTTCGACAACAAAACTGCTGTAAATTTGACAACGGTAAATACTATTATTAGGGGTTATTACGCAAACATTTGATCCCGAAAGGTAACTGCTATGCCAAAACTAAGGACATATATCTCGTTTAAAAATAAATTTGTAACTGAACAATATGTGAGTATGACATTCAGTAGGAGTGAGCGATAAGTCCTTTCACAGTTTAGATGTGATATCCTACCGCTAAGGATTGAAACTGACAGATACGTTGGAGCGACACCAGAAGAGAGATTGTGCCGAGTCTGTAACGCTGGAGTAATAGAAGACGAACTCCATTTCTTACTCGACTGTGTGTTTTACTCGGACATAAGAACAGATATTTTATTGTTGACTTAGCCTTTATAGAACTACTGGCATTACAAACATTCAAAACACGAATGCAGACATATTCCAGAAAAGTTTCAAAGTACTTGATAAAAGCATTCTTAAGAAGGAGACATTCTATTTATACTGTGCTTAATTAATGTGTAATATTCATTTTACAGTCAGATTTATTACAGCATCATTAATTTGATACACTTTTGTATTTTCATGCAAACCATATATTTATATTTTCTCACATATTTATCATTGACAGTGACTTATAGGTCCATTGGGCCGGGTGCTCTTTCATTGTATATATGTACTTGTTTGTCACTTTATGCACATGTCATTATAATAAACGATTTACTTACTTACTAACTTACTTATACTTGGTACATTGAAACAGAAAATGAATAACTAGAATGAGTTATGTCTAAGTGCATTGTTCATGATGTGTGTTATTACTCCATGTAACATAAGATGTATCTGAACAATGGAAGCTTTGGGAAAACAACAACAATATATATATCATATAGAAAATATATAAAAGGTATACTAAGCATGTATAAGATACTAAATATTGATCACTTACATTCATTGAAATGAAATGTGGCTAATAGTAAATAATTGTTACTTAAACAATTGAATAGACTGGACTAAATCTCAGTGACATCATACAAGTCTAATCATCTCAAGATGATGTCCGACATTATAAACCTATACACTTGTATATATATACTGTGGTTTGTCCGAAATCAATAAGCGTTTCAATTTATTTTTAGAACATACTATCACTGATATTGATCCCTATTACTCTAGAGGTGTTATTTTAATAATAATTTGAAGTAGACTGATTGACTACAGATTATTTTAGTATAAAACAAAACAACAAAGCACTATAAAATCATAAAACCAAAACACAGAGCTTCAAGGTCGCATTCAATGTTAACAATTAACAGCTTTTTATACAAAACTGACCTGTCATTGAACACATTTATACTACAAAAAAGATGAATTTGCCATTTTAGCCATTCATTCAGCTGTTTCCACTCAAACAAAAGTAAAACATGTGACGCCAAACACAAACACAAATAAATGACAATGTAATTATACAGAAGATATTTTTAAAGAAATGTGATCGAGTTTCCGCTGTTCAAATCGCCGATTCCATATCAGAACTCTTCGCTTCCAGTGTATTCTGAAATTAAAATTAATAAATCAAAATAATTTATGTATGTATGTATGTATACATATATATGTGTAATACGTCATCTCTGTCTGTCTGTCTGTCTGTCTGTCTATCATTTCTCTCTCCCCGTATAACATAAAATCATATGTATTAAATAGTTATTGTACTATCATTACCAATATAACATTCATTTAAGTATATAAGACACCGTTTTGAAAACTGTTTGAACACTGTGTTTATTACGCAATAGTTCATAATACAATAACCATTACGGTTAATTGGGTGCAGCTGAAGAATACATATTTGTTCAATGCTCACCGCCAGTTTGCCACTGATTCTGTTACAAGGCAGCTCATACTATGGTTACACTGAGAGTGACCGAGTACATGGCCGCTCATACTACCGTCACATTTATCATTTCAAAACCTCTCATACTATCACACTGACCGTTACAAGGTGGCCCATACCCTTGTCACATTGACCGGTATACGGGGGTTCATACCCCTGTTACACTGACGGTTACAAGGCGGCTCATACTCCTGTCACACTGACCGTTATAAGGCGTCTCAAACTCCTGTCACCCTGGCCGTTACAAGGCGGCCCATATTCCTGCCACGACGACCGTTACAAGGCGGCTCATACCCATTTCACACTGGTCGTTACAATGAGGCTCATACTCCTGTCACAGTGCGAGTTACAAGACGGCTCATAATCCTGTTACCTTGCCCGTTACAATATGGTTCATAACGTTGTCACACTGCGCGTTATAAGGCGGCTCATACCCAAATCACACTGCGCGTTACACGGCGGCTGATACTCCTGTCACACTGCGCGTTACGAGACGACTCATACCCAAATCACACTGTGCGTTACAAGGGGGCACATACCCAAATCACACTACGCGTTACAAGGCGGTTCATACTCCTGTCACACTGACCGTTACAAGACGGCTCATACTCCTGTCACACTGCGCGTTACAAGGCGGCTCATACTACTATCACAGTGACCGTTACAAGGCGGTTAATACCCCTGTGACACTGCTTGCTACAAGGCGGCTCATACGCCAGTCACTCTGTCCGTTACAAGGCGGCTCATACCCCTGTCACACTGCCCGTTACAAGGCGGCTCATACCCCTGCCACACTGCGCGTATCGAGGCGGCTCATTCCCCTGTCACACTGCGCGTTACAAGGTGGCTCATACCCCTGTCACACTGCCCGCTACAAGGCGGCTCATACTCTTGTCACACTGTGCGTTACAAGGCGGCTGTTACCTCTGTCACAATGCACGTTAAAAGGCAGATCTTACCTCTGTCACATTGCCCGTTACAAGGCGGCTCATACTTTTGTCACACTGCGCGTTACAAGGCGTCTCATACCCCAGTCACACTACGCGTTACAATGTGGCTCATACCCGTGTCACACTGAACGTTACAAGGTGGCTAATACCCCTGTCACACTGCACGTTACAATGCGGCTCATACCCCTGTCACACTGCGCGTAACAAGGCGGCTCATACCTCTGTCACACTGCGCGTTACAATGCGGCTCATACCCATGTCATATTGACCGTTACAAGGCGGTTCATATACATGTCACACTGCGCGTTACCATGCGGCTCATACACATATCGTACTGACCGTTACAAGGCGGCTCATACTCATTTCACACTGCGCGTTACAAGGCGGCTCATACCCTGTCACACTGATCGTTACAAGGCGGCTCATACTTTTGTCACACTGCGCGTTACAAGGCGTCTCATACCCCAGTCACACTACGCGTTACAATGTGGCTCATACCCGTGTCACACTGAACGTTACAAGGTGGCTAATACCCCTGTCACACTGCACGTTACAATGCGGCTCATACCCCTGTCACACTGCGCGTAACAAGGCGGCTCATACCTCTGTCACACTGCGCGTTACAATGCGGCTCATACCCATGTCATATTGACCGTTACAAGGCGGTTCATATACATGTCACACTGCGCGTTACCATGCGGCTCATACACATATCGTACTGACCGTTACAAGGCGGCTCATACTCCTGTCACACTGCGTTACAAGGCGGCTCATACCCTGTCACACTGATCGTTACAAGGCGGCTCATACCCCTGTCACACTGCGCGTTACAATGCGGCTCATACCCATGTCATACTGACCGTTACAAGGCGGTTCATATACATGTTACGCTGCGCGTTACAATGCGCTCATAACCATATCATACTGACCGTTACAAGGCGGCTTATATTCCTGTCACACTGCGCGTTGCAAGGCGGCTCATACCCCTGTCACACTGACCGTTACAAGAAGGCTCATACGCATGTCACACTGCGCGTTACAAGGCGGCTCATACCCCTGTCACACTGCGCGTTACAAGGCGACTCATACCCTAGTCACATTGCGCGTTACAATGTGCGCATTACAAGGCGACTCATACCCCAGTCACACTGCGCGTTACAAGAGGGCTCACACCGCTGTCACTCTGACCTTTACAAGGGGGCTCATACCCCTGTCACACTGACCGTTACAAGGGAGCTCATACTCCTCTCACACTGACCGTTACAAGGGGGCTCATACCCCTGTAAAACTGTGCGTTACAAGGTGCGCGTTACAAGGACACTCATATACCAGTCACACAGCGCATTACAAGTGTTCTCACACCGCTGTCACTCTGACCGTTACAAGGGGGCTCATACCCCTG
The DNA here is from genome assembly GCA_037043455.1 of Cyrtodaria siliqua. Classification (NCBI taxonomy): domain Eukaryota; kingdom Metazoa; phylum Mollusca; class Bivalvia; order Adapedonta; family Hiatellidae; genus Cyrtodaria; species Cyrtodaria siliqua. The sequence continues at coordinate 28,426 of JAWPHD010012254.1, forward strand.
TCACTCTGACCGTTACAAGGGGGCTCATACCCCTATCACACAGACCGTTACATGGGGCTCATACACCTGTCACACTGACCGTTACAAGACGACTCATACCCCTGTCACACTGACCGTTACAAGGCCGCTCTTAACCCTGTCACACTGACCGTTACAAGACGGCTCTTACCCCTGTCACACTGCGCTTTACAAGACGACTAATACCCCTGTCACATTGACCTGTCACACTGACCGTTACAAGGCGGCTCTTACCCCTGTCACATTACGCGTTACAATGCGGCTCTTACCCCTTTGTAACTGCGTGTTACAAGACGACTCATAATCCTTTCACACTGCGCGTTACAATGCGGCTCATACCCCAGTTACACTACGCGTTACAAGACGGCTCATACCCCTGTCAAACTGTGCGTTACAATACGACGCATACTCCTGTCACACTGTGCGTTCCAATGCGGCTCATACATCTGTCACACTGACCGTTACTAGCCGGCTCATTCATACCCCTGTCATACTGACCGTTACAAGGCGGCTCATACCCCTGTCACACTGACCGTTACCAGCCGGATCATTCATACCCCTGTCATACTGACAGTTACAAGGCGGCTCATTCATACCTCTGTCATACTGACCGTTACAAGGCGGCTCATACCCGTGTCACACTCATCGTTACAAGGCGGCTCATTCATACCCTGTCATACTGACCGTTACAAGGTGGCTCATACCCCTGTCACACTGATCGTTACAAGGCGGCTCATTCATACCCCTGTCATACTGATCGTTACAAGGCGGCTCATTCATACCCTGTTATACTGACCGTTACAAGGTGGCTCATACCCCGTCACACTGATCGTTACAAGGCGGCTCATTCATACCCCTGTCATACTGATCGTTACAAGGCGGCTCATTCATACCCCTGTCACACTGATCGCTACCAGCCGGCTCATTCATACCCCTGTCATACTGACCGTTACAAGGCGATTTATACCCCTGTCACACTGATCGATACAAGGCGGCTCATACCTTTGTCACACTACGCGTTGCAATGTGGCTCATACCCCTGTCACACTGAAAGTTACAAGGTGGCTCATACCCTGTCACACTGGGCGTTACAATGCGGCTCATACCCCTATCACACTGCGCGTTACAAGGCGGCTCATACCTCTGTTACACTGCGCGTTACAATGCGGCTCATACCCATGTCATACTGACAGTTACAAGGCGGTTCATATACATGTCACACTGCGCGTTACAATGCGGCGCATACCCATATCATACTGACCGTTACAAGGCGGCTCATACTCCTGTCACACTGCGCGTAACACGGCGGATCATACTCTGTCACACTGATCGCTACAAGGCGGCTCATACCCCTGTCACACTGATCGTTACAAGGCGGCTCATACCCCTGTCACACTGCGCGTTACAATGCGGCTCATACCCATGTCATACTGACCGTAACAAGGCGGTTCATATACATGTTACACTGCGCGTTACAATGCGCTCATAACCATATCATACTGACCGTTACAAGGCGGCTTATATTCCTGTCACACTGCGCGTTGCAAGGCGGCTAATACCCCTGTCACACTGAACGTTACAAGGCGGCTCATACCCCTGTCACACTGACCGTTACAAGAAGGCTCATACGCATGTCACACTGCGCGTTACAAGGCGGCTCTTACCCCTGTCAAACTGCGCGTAACAAGGCGACTCATACCCTAGTCACATTGCGCGTTACAATGTGCTCATTACAAGGCGACTCATACCCCAGTCACACTGCGAGTTACAAGAGGGCTCACACCGCTGTCACTCTGACCTTTACAAGGAGGCTCATACCCCTGTCAAACTGACCGTTACAAGGGAGCTCATACTCCTCTCACACTGACCGTTACAAGGGGGCTCATACCCATGTAAAACTGTGCGTTACAAGGTGCGCGTTACAAGGACACTCATATACCAGTCACACAGCGCATTACAAGTGTTCTCACACCGCTGTCACTCTGACCGTTACAAGGGGGCTCATACCCCTGTCACTCTGACCGTTACAAGGGGGCTCATACCCCTATCACACAGACCGTTACATGGGGCTCATACACCTGTCACACTGACCGTTACAAGACGACTCATACCCCTGTCACACTGACCGTTACAAGGCCGCTCTTAACCCTGTCACACTGACCGTTACAAGACGGCTCTTACCCCTGTCACACTGCGCTTTACAAGACGACTAATACCCCTGTCACATTGACCTGTCACACTGACCGTTACAAGGCGGCTCTTACCCCTGTCACATTACGCGTTATAATGCGGCTCATACCCCTTTCACACTGCGTGTTACAAGACGACTCATACTCCTTTCACACTGCGCGTTACAATGCGGCTCATACCCCAGTTACACTACGCGTTACAAGACGGCTCATACCCCTTTCAAACTGTGCGTTACAATACGACGCATACGCCTGTCACACTGTGCGTTCCAATGCGGCTCATACATCTGTCACTGACCGTTACTAGCCGGCTCATTCATACCCCTGTCATACTGACCGTTACAAGGCGGCTCATACCCCTGTCACACTGACCGTTACCAGCCGGATCATTCATACCCCTGTCATACTGACAGTTACAAGGCGGCTCATTCATACCTCTGTCATACTGACCGTTACAAGGCGGCTCATACCCGTGTCACACTCATCGTTACAAGGCGGCTCATTCATACCCTGTCATACTGACCGTTACAAGGTGGCTCATACCCCTGTCACACTGATCGTTACAAGGCGGCTCATTCATACACCTGTCATACTGATCGTTACAAGGCGGCTCATTCATAGCCTGTCATACTGACCGTTACAAGGTGGCTCATACCCCTGTCACACTGATCGTTACAAGGCGGCTCATTCATACCCCTGTCATACTGATCGTTACAAGGCGGCTCATTCATACCCCTGTCACACTGATCGCTACCAGCCGGCTCATTCATACCCCTGTCATACTGACCGTAACAAGGCGATTTATACCCCTGTCACACTGATCGATACAAGGCGGCTCATACCTTTGTCACACTACGCGTTGCAATGTGGCTCATACCCCTGTCACACTGAAAGTTACAAGGTGGCTCATACCCCTGTCACACTGCGCGTTACAATGCGGCTCATACCCCTATAACACTGCGCGTTACAAGGCGGCTCATACCTCTGTTACACTGCGCGTTACAATGCGGCTCATACCCATGTCATACTGACCGTTACAAGGCGGTTCATATACATGTCACACTGCGCGTTACAATGCGGCGCATACCCATATCATACTGACCGTTACAAGGCGGCTCATACTCCTGTCACACTGCGCGTAACACGGCGGCTCATACCCTGTCACACTGATCGCTACAAGGCGGCTCATACCCCTGTCACACTGCGCGTTACAATGCGGCTAAAACCGCTATCACACTGCGCGTTACAAGGCGGCTCATACCTCTGTCACACTGCGCGTTACAATGCGGCTCATACCCATGTCATACTGAGGCGGTTCATATACATGTCACATTGCGCGTTACAATTCGGCTCATACCCATGTCATACTGACCGTTACAAGGCGGTTCATATACAGGTCACACTGCGCGTTACAATTCCGCTCATACCCATATCATACTGACCGTTACAAGGCGGCTCATACTCCTGTCACACTGCTCGTTACAAGGCGGCGCATACCCTGTCACGCTGCGCGTTACAATGCGGCACATACCCCTATCACACTGGGCGTTACATGGCGGCTCATACGTCTGTTACAGTGCGCGTTACAATGCGGCTCATACCCATATCATACTGACCGTTACAAGGCGGCTCATACTCCTGTCACACTGCACGTTACAATGCGGCTCATACCCATATCATACTGTGCGTTACAAGGCGGCTCATACTCCTGTCACACTGCGCGTTACAAGGCGGCTCATACCCTGTCACACTGGTCGTTACAAGGCGGCTCATACCCCTGTTACACTGCGCGTTACCATGCGGCTCATACCCATGTAATACTGACCGTTACAAGGCGGTTCATATACATGTTACACTGCGCGTTACAATGCGGCTAATACCCATATCATACTTACCGTTACAAGGCGGCTCATACTCCTGTAACACTGCGCGTTACAAGACGGTTCACACCCCTGTCATACTGAACGTTACAAGGCGGCTCATATCCCTGTCAATCTTACCGTTACAAGATGGCTCATTACAATGTCACACTGCGCGTTACAACGCGTCCCACACCCCTGTCACACTGCGCGTTACAAGGCGACTCATACCCCAGTCACACCTCGCGTTACAAGGTGCGCGTTACAAGGCGACTGATACCCCAGTCACACTGCGCGTTACATTGGTGCTCACACCGCTGTCACTCTGACCGTTACAAGGGTGCTCATACCCCTGTCACACTGACAGTTAAATGGGGCACATACCACTATCACACTGACCGTTACAAGCGGGCTCATACCTCTGTCACACTGACCGTTACAAGGGAGCTCATACTCCTGTCACACTGACCGTTACAAGGGGGCTCATACACTGTAACATTGTGCGTGACAAGCCGGATCATAACCCTGTCACACTGACCGTTACAAGGCGGCTCATATCCCTGTCAAACTGTGCGTTACAAGGTGCGCGTTACAAGGCGAATCATACCCCAGTCACATTGCGCGTTACAAGGGTTCTCACACCGCTGTCACTCCGACCGTTACAAGGGAGGCTCATACCCCTGTCACTCTGACCGTTACAAGGGGGCTCATACCCCTGTCAGACTGACCGTTACATTGGGCACATACACCCGTCACACTGACCATTACAAGACCACTCATACCCATGTCACTCTGACCGTTACAAGGGGGCTCATACCCGTGTCACACTGACTGTTACATGAGGCACATACACCTGTCACACTGACCGTTACAAGACGACTCATACCCCTGTCACACTGACCGTTACAAGGCGGCTCTTAACACTGTCACACATCGTTACAAGACGGCTCTTACCCCTGTCACACTGCGCGTTACAAGACGACTAATACCCCTGTCACATTGACCTGTCACACTGCCCGTTACAAGGCGGCTCATACCCCTGCCAAACGTTACGAGGCGGCTCATTCCCCTGTCACACTGCGCGTTACAATGTTGCTCATACCCCTGTCATACTGCTCGCTACAAGGCGGTTCATACGCTTGTCATACTGCGCGTTACAAGGCGACTCTTACCTCTGTCACATTGCACGTTAAAAGGCGGATCTAACCTGTCACATTGCCCGTTACAAGGCGGCTCATACAGTTGTCACACTGCGCGTTACCAGGCGTCTCATACCCCTGTCACACTACGCGTTACAATGTGGCTCATACCCCTGTCACACTGAACGTTACAAAGTGGCTCATACCTCTGTCACACTGCGCGTTACAATGCGGCTCATACCCATGACATACTGACCGTTACAAGGCGGTTCATATACATGTCACACTGTTCGTTACCATGCGGCTCATACCCATATCATACTGACCGTTACAAGGCGGCTCATACTTCTGTCACACTGCGCGTTACAAGGCGGCTCATACCCTGTCACACTGATCGTTACAAGGCGGTTCATATACATGTTACACTGCACGTTACAATGCGGCTCATACCCATATCAAACTGACCGTTACAAGGCGGCTCTTACTCCTGTCACACTGCGTGTTACAAGGCTGCTCATACCCCTGTCACACTGAACGTAACAAGGCGGCTCATACCCCTGTCACACTGACCGTAACAAGACGGCTCATACCCATGTCACACTGCGCGTTACAAGACGACTAATACCCCTGTCACATTGACCTTTCACACTGTCCGTTACAAGGCGGTTCTTATCCCTGTCACACTGCGCGTTACAATGCGGCTAATACCCCAGTTACACTGCACGTTACAAGACAGCTCATACCCCTGTCAAACTGCACGTTACAATACGACGCATACTCCTGTCACACTTAACGTTCCAATGCGGCTCATACATCTGTCACACTGACTGTTACCAGCCGGCTCTTTCATACCCCTGTCATACTGACCGTTAAAAGACGGCTCATAGCCCTGTCACATTGACCGTTACCTGCCGGCTCATTCATACCCCTGTCATACTGACCGTTACAAGGCGGCTCATTCATACCTCTGTTATACTGACCGCTACAAGGCGGCTCATACACGTGTCACACTGATCGTTACAAGGCGGCTCATTCATACCCTGTCATACTGACCGTTACAAGGTTGCTCATACCCCTGTCACACTGATCGTTACAAGGCGGCTCATTCAAACCCCTGTCATACTGACCGTCACAAGGCGGCTCATTCATACCCCTGTCACACTGATCGTAAGCAGCCGGTTCATTCATATCCCTGTCATACTGACCGTTACAAGGCGGCTCTTACCCCTGTCACACTGATTGTTACAAGGCGGCTCATATCCCTGTTACACTGCGCGTTACAATGCGGCTCATACCCCTGTCACACTGCGCGTAACAAGGCGACTCATACCTCTGTCACACTGCGCGTTACAATGCGGCTCATACCCAACCCATGTCATACTGACCGTTACATGGCGGTTTAAATACATGTCACACTGCGCGTTACTATGCGGCTCATACCCATATCATACTGACCGTTACAAGGCGGCTCATACTCCTGTCACACTGCGCGTTACAAGGCGGCTCATACCCTGTCACACTGATCGTTACAAGGCGGCTCATACCCCTGTCACACTGCGCGTTACAAGACGACTAATACCCCTGTCACATTGACCTGTCACACTGCTCGTTACAAGGCGGCTCATATCAATGCCACACTGCGCTGTACGAGGCGGCTCATTCCCCTGTCACACTGCGCGTTACAAGGTGGCTCATACCCCTGTCACACTGCCAGCTACGAGGCGGCTCATACTCTTGTCATACTGCGCGTTACAAGGCGCTCTTACCTCTGTCACATTGCACGTTAAAAGGCGGATCTTACCTCTGTCACATTGCCCGTTACAAGGCGGCTCATACTTTTGTCACACTGCGCGTTACAAGGCGTCTCATACCCCTGTCACACTACGCGTTACAATGTGGCTCATACCCCTATCACACTGAACGTTACAAGGTGCCTCATTCCTCTGTCACATTGCGCGTCAAAATGCGGCTGATACCCCTGTCACACTGCACGTTACAAGGTGGCTCATACCGCTGTCACACTGCGCGTTACAATGCGGCTCATACCCATGACATACTGACCGTTAAAAGGCGGTTCATATACATGTCACACTGCGCGTTACCATGCGGCTCATACCCATATCATACTGACCGTTACAAGGCAACTCATACTTCTGTCACACTGCGCGTTACAAGGCGGCTCATAACCTTTCACATTGATCGTTACAAGGCGGTTCATACCCCTGTCACACTGAACGTAACAAGAAGGCTCATACCCATGTCACACTGCGCATTACAAGACGACTAATACCCCTGTCACATTGACCTGTCACACTGTCCGTTACAAGGCGGTTCTTATCCCTGTCACACGACGCGTTACAATGAGGCTCATACCCCAGTTACACTGCGCGTTACAAGACGGCTCATACCCCTGTCAAACTGCACGTTACAATACGACGCATACTCCTGTCACACTTAGCGTTCCAATGCGGCTCATACATCTGTCACACTGACTGTTACAAGCCGGCTCATTCATACCCCAGTCATACTGACCGTTACAAGACGGCTCATAGCCCTGTCACATTGACCGTTACCAGCCGGCTCATTCATACCCCTGTCATACTGACCGTTACAAGGCGGCTCATTCATAGCTCTGTCATACTGACCGTTACAAGGCGGCTCATACACGTGTCACACTGATCGTTACAAGGCGGCTCATTCATACCCTGTCATACTAACCGTTACAAAGCGGCTCATTCATACCACTGTCACACTGATCGTTACCAGCCGACTCATTCATACCCCTGTCATACTGACCGTTACAAGGCGGCTTATATCCCTGTCACACTGATTGTTACAAGGCGGTCATATTCCTATCACACTACGCGTTACAATGTGGCACATACCCCTGTCACACTGAACGTTACAAGGTGGCTCATACCCCTGTCACACTGCGCGTTACAATGCGGCTCATACCCCTGTCACAATGCGCGTTACAAGGCGACTCATACCTATGTCACACTGCGCGTTACAATGCGGCTCATACCCATGTCATACTGACCGTTACAAGGCGGTTCATATACATGTTACATTTCGGGTTACAAGGCGGCTCATACTCCTGTCACACTGCGCGTTACAAGGCGGCTCACACCCTGTCAGACTGATCGTTACAATGCGGCTCATACACCTGTCACACTGCGCGTTACAAGACGACTAATACTCCTGTCAAATTGACCTGTCACACTGACCTTTACAAGGCGGCTCTTACCCCTGTCACACTACGCGTTACAATGCGGCTCATACCCCTCTCACACTGCGCGTTACAAGACGACTCATACTTCTCTCAAACTGCGCGTTACAATGCGGCTCTTACCCCAGTATACACTGCGCGTTACAAGACGGCTCATACCCTTGTCAAACTGCGCGTTACAATACGACGCATACTCCTGTCACACTGTGAGTTCCAATGCAGCTCATACATCTGTCACACCGATCGTTACAAGACGGCTCATTCATACCCCTGTCATACTGACCGTTACAAGGCGGCTCATATCCCTGTCACATTGACCGTTACCAGCCGGCTCATTCATACTTCTGTCATACTGACCGTTACAAGGGGGCTCATACCCGTGTCACACTGATCGTTACAAGGCGGCTCATTCATACCCCTGTCATATTGACCGTTACAACGTGGGTCATTCATACCCTTTTTCAGACTGATCGTTACCAGCCGGATCATTCATACCCCTGTCATACTGACCGTTACAAGGCGGCTTATACCCCTGTCACACTGATCGTTACAAGGCGGCTTATACCCCTGTTACACTACGCGTTACAATGTGGCTGATACCCCTGTCACACTGAACGTTACAAGGTGGCTCACACCCCTGTCACCCTGCGCGTTACAATGCGGCTCATACCCCTGTCAAACTGCGCGTTACAAGGCGGCTCATACCTCTGGCACACTGCGCGTTACAATGCGGATCATACCCATGTCATACTGACCGTTACAAGGCGGTTCATATACATTTCACACTGCGCGGTACAATGCGTCTCATACCCATATCATACTGACCGTTACAAGGCGGCTCATACTCCTGTCACACTTAGCGTTACAAGGCGGCTCATACCCCTGTCACACTGATCGTTACAAGGCGGCTCATATACCTGTCACACTGCGCGTTACAATGCGGCTCATACCCATGTAATACTGACCGTTACAAGACGATTCATATCCATGTTACACTGCGCGTTACAATGCGGTTCATACCCATATCATACTGACCGTTACCAGGTGGCTCATCCTCCTGTCACACTGCGCGTTACAAGGCGGCTCATACCCCTGTCACACTGAACGTTACAAGGAGCTCATACCCCTGTCACACTGACCGTTACAAGACGACTCATTCCCAAGTCACATTGCGCGTTACAAGGCGGCTCATACCCATGTCACACTGCGCGTTACAAGGCGACTCAAACCCCAGTCACACTGCGTGTTACAAGGTGCGCGTTACAAGGCGACTCATACCCCAGTCACACTGCGCGTTACAAGGGTGCTCACACCGCTTTCACTCTGACCGTTACAAGGGGCTCATACCCCTGTCACACTGACCGTTACATGGGGCACATACTCCTGTCACACTGACCGTTACAAGGGGGCTCATGCCCCTGTCACACTGACCGTTACAAGGGAGCTCATACTCCTGTCACACTGACCGTTACAAGGGGGCTCAAACCCTTGTAACACTGTGCGTGACAAGCTGGATCATAACCCTGTCTCACTGGCCATTACAAGGTTCGCGTTACAAGGCGACTCATTTCCAGTCAAACTGCGTGTTACATGGGTTCCCACACCGCTGTCACTCTGACCGTGACAAGGGGACTCATATCTCTGTCACTCTGACCGTTACAAGTGGGCTCATACACCTGTCACATTGACCGTTACCAGCCGGCTCATTCATACCCCTGTCATACTGACCGTTACAAGGCGGCTCATACACGTGTCACACTGATCGTTACAAGGCGGCTCATTCATACCCTGTCATACTAACCATTACAAGGCGGCTCATTCATACCCCTGTCACACTGATCGTTACCAGCCGGCTCATTCATACCCCTGTCATACTGACCGTTACAAGGCGGTTTATATCCCTGTCACACTGATTGTTACAAGGCGGCTCATATCCCTGTCACACTAAGCGTTACAATGTGGCCAATACCCCTGTAACACTGAACGTTACAAGGTGGCTCATACCCCTGTCACACTGCGCGTTACAATGCGGCTCATACCCCTGTCACACTGCGCGTTACAATGAGGCTCATACCTCAGTCACACTGCGCGTTCGATGTTGCTCATACCCATGTCATACTGACCGTTACAAGGCGGTTTATATACATGTCACACTGCGCGTTACAATGCGGCTCATACCCATATCATACTGACCGTTACAAGGCGGCTCATACCCCTGTCACACTGCGCGTTACAAGGCGGCTCATACCCTGTCACGCTGATCGTTACATGGCGGCTCATACCCCTGTCACACTTCTTGTTACAATGCGGCTCATACCCATGTCATACTGAACGCTAAAATGCGGTTCATATACATGTTACACTGCGCGTTACAATGCGGCTCATACCCATATCATACTGTCCGTTAAAAGGCGGCTCATACTCCTTTCACACTGCGAGTTACAAGTCGGCTCATACCCGTGTCACACTGAACGTTACAAGTCGGCTCATACACCTGTCACACTGACCGTTACAAGACGGCTCAAACCCATGTCACACTGGGCGTAAAAAGGCGGCTTATACCCCTGTCACACTGCGCGTTAAAAGGCGACTCATACCCCCAGTCAAACTGCGCGTTACAAGGTGCGCGTTACAAGGCGACTCATACCCCATTCACACTGCGCGTTACAAGGGTGCTCACACCGCTGTCACTCTGACTTATAAGGGGGCTCATACCCCTGTCACACTGACCGTTACATGGGGCACATACCCCCGTCACACTGACCGTAACAATGTGGCTCAAACCCCTGTCACACTGCCGGCTACAAGGCGGCTCATACTCTTGTCACACTGCGCGTTAAAAGGCGGCTCTTGCCTCTGTCACATTGCACGTTAAAAGGCGGATCTTACCTCTGTCACATTGCCCGTTACAAGGCGGTCAAACTTTTGTCACACTGCACGTTATAAGGCGTCTCATACCCCTGTCCCACTACGCGTTACAATGTGGCTCATACCCCTGTCACATTGAACGTTACAAGGTGGCTGATACCCCTGTCACATTGCGCGTTACAAGGCAGCGCATACACCTGTCACACTGCGAGTTACAAAGCGGCTCATACCTCTGTCACACTGCGCGTTACAATGTGGCTCATACCCATGTCATACTGACCGTTACAAGGCGGTTCATATACATGTTACATTTCGGGTTACAATGCGGCTCATACCCATATCATACTGACCGTTACAAGGAGGCTCATACCCTGTCACGCTGATCGTTACATGGCGGCTCATACCCCTGTCACACTGCGCGTTACAATGCGGCTCATACCCATGTCATACTGAACGCTAAAATAAGTTCATATACATGTTACACTGCGCGTTACAATGCGGCTCATACCCATATCATACTGTCCGTTAAAAGGCGGCTCATACTCCTTTCACACTGCGAGTTACAAGTCGGCTCATACCCGTGTCACACTGAACGTTACAAGTCGGCTCATACACCTGTCACACTGACCGTTACAAGACGGCTCAAACCCATGTCACACTGGGCGTAAAGAGGCGGCTTATACCCCTGTCACACTGCGCGTTACAAGGCGACTCATACCCCAGTCAAACTGCGCGTTACAAGGTGCGCGTTACAAGGCGACTCATACCCCATTCACACTGCGCGTTACAAGGGTGCTCACACCGCTGTCACTCTGACTTATAAGGGGGCTCATACCCCTGTCACACTGACCTTTACATGGGGCACATACCCCTGTCACACTGACCGTAACAATGTGGCTCAAACCCCTGTCACACTGCCGGCTACAAGGCGGCTCATACTCTTGTCACACTGCGCGTTAAAAGGCGGCTCTTGCCTCTGTCACATTGCACGTTAAAAGGCGGATCTTACCTCTGTCACATTGCCCGTTACAAGGCGGCTCACACTTTTGTCACACTGCGCGTTATAAGGCGTCTCATACGCCTGTCCCACTACTCGTTACAATGTGGCTCATACCCCTGTCACATTGAACGTTACAAGGTGGCTCATACCCCTGTCACATTGCGCGTTACAAGGCAGCGCATACACCTGTCACACTGCGAGTTACAAAGCGGCTCATACCTCTGTCACACTGCGCGTTACAATGTGGCTCATACCCATGTCATACTGACCGTTACAAGGCGGTTCATATACATGTTACATTTCGGGTTACAATGCGGCTCATACCTATATCATACTGACCGTTACAAGGCGGCTCATACTCCTGTCACACTGCGTTACAAGGCGGCTCACACCCTGTCACACTGATCGTTACAATGCGGCTCATACACCTGTAACACTGCGCGTTACAAGACGACAAATACTCCTGTCAAATTGACCTGTCACACTGACCTTTACAAGGCGGCTCTTACCCCTGTCACACTACGCGTTACAATGCGGCTCATACCCCTCTCACACTGCGCGTTACAAGACGACTCATACTCCGCTCACACTGCGCGTTACAATGCGGCTCTTACCCCAGTTACACTGCGCGTTACAAGACGGCTCATACCCCTGTCAAACTGCGCGTTACAATACGACGCATACTCCTGTCACACTGTGCGTTCCAATGCAGCTCATACATCTGTCACAATGACCGTTACCAGACGGCTTATTCATACCCCTGCCATACTGACCGTTACAAGGCGGTTCATATACATGTCACATTTCGGGTTACAATGCGGCTCATACCCATATCATACTGACCGTTACAAGGCGGCTCATACTCCTGTCACACTGCGCGTTACAAGGCGGCTCACACCCTGTCACACTGATCGTTACAATGCGGCTCATACACCTGTAACACTGCGCGTTACCAGACGACTAATACTCCTGTCAAATTGACCTGTCACACTGACCTTTACAAGGCGGCTCTTACCCCTGTCACACTACGCGTTACAATGCGGCTCATACCAATATCATACTGTGCGTTCCAATGCAGCTCATATATCTGTCACACTGACCGTTACCAGACGGCTCATTCATAACCCTGCCATACTGACTGTTTCAAGGCGGCTCATATCCCTGTCACATTGACCGTTACCAGCCGGCTCAGTCATACCTCTGTCAAACTGACCGTTACAAGGGGGCTCATACCCTTGTGACACTGATCGTTACAAAGTGGCTCATTCATACCCCTGTCATACTGACAGTTACAAGGTGGCTCATTCATACACCTTTTCACACTGATCGTTACCAGCCGGCTCATTCATACCCCTGTCATACTGACCGTTACAATGTGGCTTATACCCCTGTCACACTGATCGTTACAAGGCGGCTCATACCCCTGTCACACTACGTGTTACAATGTGGCTGATACCCCAGTCACACTGATCGTTACCAGCCGGCTCATTCATACCCCTGTCATACTGAGCGTTAAAAGGCGGCTTATACCCCTGTCACACTGCGCGTTACAAGGCGGCTCTTACCCCTGTCACACTACGCGTTACAATGCGGCTCATACCCCTCTCACACTGCGCGTTACAAGACGACTCATACTCCTGTCACACTGCGCGTTACAATGCGGCTCTTACCCCAGTTACACTGCGCGTTACAAGACGGCTCATAGCCCTGTCAAACTGCGCGTTACAATACGACGCATACTCCTGTCACACTGTGCGTTCCAATGCAGCTCATACGTCTGTCACACTGACCGTTACCAGACGGCTCATTCATACCCCTGCCATACTGACTGTTTCAAGGCAGCTCATATCCCTGTCACATTGACCGTTACCAGCCGGCTCAGTCATACCTCTGTCATACTGACCGTTACAAGGTGGCTCATTCATACCCCTTTTCACACTGATCGTTACCAGCCGGCTCATTCATACCCCTGTCATACTGACCGTTACAAGGCGGCTTATACACTTGTCACACTGATCGTTACAAGGCGGCTCATACCCCTGTCACACTACGCGTTACAATGTGGCTGATACCCCTGTCACACTGAACGTTACAAGGTGGCTCATATCCCTGTCACCCTGTGCGTTACAATGCGGCTCATACCCCTGTCACACTGCGCGTTACAAGGCGGCTCATACCTCTGTCACACTGCGCGTTACAATGCGGATCATACCCATGTCATACTGACCGTTACAAGGCGGTTCATATACATGTCACACTGCGCGTTACAATGCGTCTCATACCCATATTATACTGACCGTTACAAGGCGGCTCATACTCCTGTCACACTGAGCGTTACAAGGCGGCTCATACCCCTGTCACATTGTTCGCTACAAGGCGGCTCATATCCCTGTCACACTGCGCGTTACAATGCGGCTCATACCCATGTCACACTGACCGTTACAAGGCGGTTCATATACATGTTACACTGCGCGTTACAATGCGAATCATACCTATAGCATGCTGGCAGTTACCAGGTGGCTCATACTCCTGTCACACTGCGCGTTACAAGACGGCTCATACCCCTGTCACACTGAACGTTACAAGGAGCTCATACCCCTGTCACACTGACCGTTACAAGACGACTCATACCCAAGTCACACTGCGCGTTACAAGGCGGCTCATACCCATGTCACACTGCGCGTTACAAGGTGCGCGTTACAAGGCGACTCATACCCCAGTCACACTGCGCGTTTCAAGGGTGCTCACACCGCTGTCACTCTGACCGTTACAAGGAGGCTCATACCCCTGTCACACTGACCGTTACATGGGGCACATACTCCTGTCACACTGACCGTTACAAAGAGGCTTATACCCCTGTCACACTGACCGTTACAAGGGAGCTCATACTCCATGTCACACTGACCGTTACAAGGGGGCTCATACCCCTGTAACACTGTGCGTGACAAGCTGGATCATAACCCTGTCACACTGGCCGTTACAAGGCGGCTCATATCCCTGTCACACTGTGCGTTACAAGGTGCGCGTTACAAGGCGACTCATTGCCAGTCACACTGCGCGTTACATGGGTTCTTACACCGCTGTCACTCTGACCGTTACAAGGGGACTCATACCCCTGTCACTCTGACCGTTACAAGTGGGCTCATACCCCTGTCACACTGACCGTTACATGGGGCACATACACCTGTCACACGGACCGTTACAAGGGAGCTCATATTCCTGTTACACTGACCGTTACAAGGGGATTCATAACCCTGTAACACGGACCGTTACAATGCGGCTCATACCATTGTCACACTGCGCGTTACAAGGCGACTCATATCCCAGTTACACTGCGCGTTACAAGGTTTCTCACACCGCTGTCACTCTGACCGTTGCAAGGGGGCTCATACCCCAGGCACTCTGGCCGTTACAAGGGGGCTCATACCCCTGTCACACTGACTGTTACATTGGGCACATACACCTGTCACACTGACCGTTACAAGGCGGCTCATTCATACCCCTGTCACACTGATCGTTACAAGGTGGCTCATACCTCTGTCACACTGATCGTTACAAGGCGGTTCATACCCCTGTTACACTGATCGTTACACGGTGGCTCATACCCCTGTCACACTGACCGTTACCAGCCGGCTCATTCATACCCATGTCATACTAACCGTTACAAGGCGGCTCATACCCCTGTCACTCTGACCGTTACCAGCCGGCTCATTCATACCCCTGTCATACTGACCGTTACAAGGTGGCGCATACCCCTGTCACACTGACCGTTACTAGGTGGCTCATACCCCTGTCATACTGATCATTACTTGGTGGCTCATACCCCTGTTTCACTGATCGTTACATGGAGGCTCATACCCCTGTTACACTGATCGTTAGAATGTGGCTCATACCCCTGTCACATTGATCGTTACAAGGCGGTTCAAATCCCTGTCACACTGGTCGTTACAAGGCGGCTCATACCAATGTCACACTGGTCGTTACAAGGTGGCTCATACCCCTGTCACACTGGTCGTTACAAGGCGGCTCATACCCTTGTCACAATGGTCGTTACAATGCGGCTCATACCCCTTTCACAGTGATTGTTACAAGGCGACTCATACCCCTGTCACACTGACCGTTACAAGGTGGCTCATAACCCTGTCACAATGATCACTACAAGGCGGCTCATAACCCTGTTACACTGATCGATACAAGGCGTTTCATACCCCTGTTACACTGATCGTTACAAGGCGGCTCATACTCCTGTTACACCGATCGTTACAAGGCGGCTCATGCCCCTGTCTGCCACACTGACCGTTACAAGGCGGCTCATACCCCTGTCACACTGACCGTTACAAGGTGGCTTATACCCCTGTCACACTGATCGTTACAAGGAGGCTCATTCATACCCCTGTCACACTGATCGTTACAAGGTGGCTCATACCTCTGTCACACTGATCGTTACAAGGCGGTTCATACCCATGTTACACTGATCGTTACACGGTGGCTCATACACCGTTCACACTGACCGTTACCAGCCGGCTCATTCATACCCATGTCATACTTACTACCCGTTACAAGGCGGCTCATACCCCTGTCACACTGACCGTTACCAGCCGGCTCATTCATCCCCCTGTCATACTGACCGTTACAAGGTGGCTCCTTCCACTGTCATACTGATCGTTACAAGGTGGCGCATACCCCTGTCACACTGACCGTTACAAGTTGGCTCATACCCCTGTCACACTGATCATTACAAGGTGGCTCATACCCCTGTTTCACTGATCGTTACATGGCGGCTCATACCCCTGTTACACTGATCGTTAGAATGTGGCTCATACCCCTGTCACACTGATCGTTACAAGGCGGTTCAAATCCCTGTCACACTGGTCGTTACAAGGCGGCTCATACCCATGTCACACTGGTCGTTACAAGGCGGCTCATACCCCTGTCACACTGGTCGTTACAAGGCGGCTCATACCCTTGTCACAATGGTCGTTACAATGCGGCTCATACCTCTGTCACAGTGATCGTTACAAGGCGACCCAAACCCCTGTCACACTGACCGTTACAAGGTGGCTCATACCCCTGTCACACTGATCGCTACAAGGCGGCTCAAAACCCTGTTACACTGATCGTTACAAGGCGGTTCATACCCCTGTAACACTGATCGTTACAAGGTGGCTCATACCCCTGTCACACTGACCGTTATCAGCCGGCTCATTCATACTCCTGTCATACTGACCGTTACAAGGCGGCTCATACACCTGTCACACTGATCGTTACAAGGCGGCTCATACACCTGTTACACTGATCGTTACAAGGTGACTCATACCCCTGTCACACTGATCGTTACAAGGTGGCTCATACCCCTGTCACACTGACCGTTACCAGCCGGCTCATTCATAACCCTGTCACACTGACCGTTACAAGGCGGCACATATCCCTGTCACACTGACCGTTACCAGCCGGCTCATTCATACCCCTGTCATACTGACCATTACAAGGCGGCTCATACCCCTGTCACACTGATTGTTACAAGGTGGCTCATACCCCTGTTTCACTGATTGTTACAAGGTGGCTCATACACCTATCACACTGACCGTTACCAGCCGGCTCATTCATACCCCTGTCATACTGACCGTTACAAGGCGGCTCATAACCCTGTCACACTGATCGTTACAAGGCGGCTCATACCCCTGTCACACTGATCGTTACAAGGCGACTCATACCCCTGAGACATTGATCGTTACAAGGTGGCTCATACCCCTGTCACACTGATCGTTACAATGTGGCTTATACCCCTGTCACACTGATCGTTACAATGTGGCTCATACCCTTGTCACACTGATCGTTACAAGGCGGCTCATACCCCTGTCACACTGGTCGTTACAAGGCGGCTCATACCCCTGTCACACTGACCGTTACAAGGCGGCTCATACACCTGTCACACTGACCGTTACAAGGCGGCTCATACCCCTGTCACACTGATTGTTACAAGGCGGCTCATACCCATGTCACACTGATCGTTACAAGGAGGCTCATACAAATGTCACACTGGCAGGGCGGCTCATACCCCTGTCACACTGGTCGTTACAAGGCGGCTCATACCCCTGTCACACTGATCGTTACAAGGCGGCTCATTCATACCCCTGTCACACTGGTCGTTACAAGGTGGCTCATACCCCTTTCACACTGATCGTTACAAGGCGGTCCATACCCCTGTCACACTGATTGTTACCAGCCGGCTCATTCAAACCCCTGTCACACTGGTCGTTACAATGTAGCTCATACCCTGTCACACTGGTCGTTACAAGGCGGCTCATACCCCTGTCACACTGATCGTTACAAGGCGGCTCATACCCCTGTTACACTGACCGTTACAAGGCGGCTCATACCCCTGTCACACTGACCGTTAAAAGGCAGCTCAAACCCCTGTCACATTGATCGTTACAAGGCGGCTCATACCACTGTCACACTGATCGTTACAAGGCGGCTCATAACCCTGTCACACTGACCGTTACAAGGCGGCTCATACCCCTGTCACACTGACCGTTACAAGGCGGCTCATACCCCTTTTACTCTGATCGTTACAAGGCAGCTCATACCCCTGTCACATTGGTCGTTACAAGGCGGCTCATACCCCTGTTACACTGATCGTTACAATGCGGCTCATACCCCTGTCACACTGACCGTTACAAGGCGGCTCATACACATGCGTTATTGTTACTTAGTTATTTAAATTCGATTTCAATACGATCACTTACCAGGGGAAGTAATTTATAATAGACAGTGAAAATACTCCTCATAGTTACCTCCGTTTTTCGAGATTTCTCAGTGTTAGTGGATTCCGTTGGCATATATTTGGTCTTTGTCTTCAAGAACGCCTCTTTGATCTAACCGTACACGTAAATTATTACATAACAGGTATCAATAATGTTGAAAAAAATATTGCTGATTACAGGGACACACGGCACTCGTAATGTATTTATCAGTCATTAAAATTACACCTCAATTTAGTGTCCAGTACCATTTTGACTGGCATATATTTAAATAAAAAGTTACACTATTTGTGTTTCTCTATTCTGCCATAGGTTTAAATATATTACTGTTGTCATATACACAACATATAGTAATATGCAAAAACAAAACTTTGCTTTGAAGTATTCAAAGAATCATTAACAAAGATTTGCACGATGCCTCGAGTTAAACAATAAATTAGAAGTATGTCCGGATAACAAATAGTTATTAAGCATATGGTGGTTTCTATTACGCACTAACGGTGCGTTATATGATGAATTGAATTGAATGTTGTTTAACGGCTCATCAACACAGTACATGTTATTTAGAGCCGCCCCAGAGAGAGGGGAAGGATACATAGGAATCCGGGAACCTGCCCTACTCTTATTATCGAATAGATTCCTATGGTTCTTTTACGTGCTCGGAGGATAGACAGATACACGGGACCGCCCGGTTTACGTCCCCATCCGACGGACGAGGCTAAGGGAAAGTGTCTTGCCCAGGAACACACGGAACTCAGTGGCACCACGGAGGATTGAACCCGGGGCCTCCGGTTACAAATCCGCCGCGCTACCGACGGCGCCACGCCAGCCCTCGCGTTATATGATGAAGGCTTATACATCTTGGTACAGCACATACAGTAACACACATATAATTGATGTAGCCGGCTTTTGTATTCCCATTACAGCATTTAACATTAAAATGCTATTCACTGCAAGACCACATTTTTTTAACAAAACGAGAGAATTCATGAACCCACGGGTTTAAACGGTATGCAGTATGTATCAGGTCATGTTTTAAAATGATACTGTAATATTTTTATGACATGGCATGTATCATATTAACGTATTAAAAACACATGGTCTATATATTTAACTTATTTTATATAGCATATATGACACCTAGTGTTGTTGTTTTTTTCAATCCATAAACTCACATTTTAACAAACCTATAATAAATGGATATTTACCTTTTTATTCAATAAACAGTGGAAAACGAATATAAAAAGACCCTGAAAGTAGAAATAATATACAGTATTTAATAAGCAGAAATAATAAGCAGAAATAATATACAGTATTAAATAAGTAGAAATAATATACAGCCTTTAATAAGCAGAAATAATAGAAAGTATTTAAAAATACAATGCCTTATGACATAAACTCCTTCGCCACAAACAATAACAAGTTACCGTGTCCGGTTTTGTTGCAAACTTCTTGATGAATCGACAGTTTAATTTAAGAAACTAACACACCAGATAAAGGAAAACTTATACTACACAACCGTTTAAAAAAGCTCTATCCAGGTGATCAGGTCATATACTTATGTATATGTGCCTATTAAAAGTATAGGTTTATTCACGTTGATTATACGTAAAATGTTATATCAGTTAGTAACTCTTAATTCGACGCTCCAGTTTTATGGTTTGGCCTGACTAGTTGAAGCCGTTTATATTGTGTCTATATAGTTTGGATTCTCAAAATATGAAGTTATATATATATATATATATATATATATATATATATATATATATACCTCGTCGTTTAAACCGTTTTTTAGGCCTATTTATGCTATAAAAAGTGCATGTTGACGGCGGGATAGTGACTTTAATTTCGATATTCAACTGGCTGTTCTGAATTCATTTAGACAATTATGGTCATATTTTTTATTTCAAAGATTTTCCAATTAAATCCACTCAAAAAAGGTCAAGATTATCTGCAGCAAACGCTGATAATGTATTCACGGGTGCTTTGCTTGTCATATAATCAATAATTTGAAGAAAAAAAATTGTTAGGGGGGGGGGGGGGGGGGGGGGGGCGGGTGCTTTGCTTGTCATATAATCAATAATTTGAAGAAAAAAATTGTTAGCGCTCAAAAATTACCTTTCCCCCTATATAATGTTGTATGTTTTGGTGTAATTGAGCGTGGATAAGGTTGTGTTTTTTTTGTGTGAAAAATGTTGCCCCGCCCCCCCCCCCCCCCCACAATAATAAAAAAACATACTATTTTGATTGTCAAAGATACCCCCCCCCCCCCCCCACACACACACACACACACACACACACACACACACACACACACAAACCAACCCACCCAAGAATTGAAACGTTCCTACGTCCATTTCCGTATATGTTAACCATTGGTTTTAACTAATTCATTTGTCAACTGCAGGCACATTTTTGCGTTTCATAATCAAACTTTGCAGTGATCTTAATTAGCATCGATTAACCAAAATAGATTGTCATTCAAATGTCCAGCCAACTGAAAACTTAAAAACAGGGTAAACGACTTTGAAAAACGTCCAGTCGTTTGCGAACAAGCCTGTTATATTTAGGTTTCTTTAAGAAGAAATATAATATGTCCTTGAATTCTTTCCGAAGTATCTTTCTTCAGTGGATGACACGGTACTTGATTTGGATTGCAACAGTTCATAAGAATTTCCCATGTACTAACTCTGGGCTTTCCGTAAGGAAAATTTAATAAATGAAATCCTTAATTTCATTCGTTTTAACATTCAGACAGGACGAAACGAAACAACTGGTTTCATGTTTCAGGTTTAAGCCTTTGACTGAGCAAGTCAATCCTTTGACTGAAAGAAGTAAAGTCAAACGATTGTGTTGAATTACTAACGCAACACTTAAGTGAATAATGTTTTTCGCTGGCTTTGGAAACTCATTCAAATGACTCGTAAAAGTAAGTTTATCATACACAAATGGAGCTCACAAATGATGTTAAGCAAGTATAATAAGTTAGATTAATTTAGTAAAGTCAATGATATTATAAGAAACATTCGCACTTATTATTGCTAAATGAATAAACTGAATACCTGAAGGCTGTTGAATATTGCAAATAGGTACTGGAAGACCATTGTTTCCTCGCTAACGGAAAATATTCCAAACAGCCAAGTAATCCCCATTATCGGCATTAACACACAGAGACTTCTTAAGCCAGTTCTGGAGAAGAAATATATCTTAACATAATGTAATTTGTTGAAAAGCACAAACATAAAATATATAATATATATATAATAATACGTTTCCAACTTGTCAATCGGTTTTAGATGATATTTTGACTTCTGTTACTTCTTTAAGAAAAGACGATTGCCGAAGAACGAACATGAATCGGTTGAAACACTAATGAACTCAGAAAACAACTAAGCGATTGTGCTCTCTCTCTCTCTCTCTCTCTAAACGATTCGACCGTTTATCTGAGTACAAATAACAAAGAAAATATAAATGAAATTTAAGAGAGGACAAAAAGTGAGCACGATTAAGTCCTAGCACATAATATTTGAGGACAATATCTCTCACAAGTCCTTACGTGTATTTTTCATGTCCTCACACGTCTCTCACATATCCTTACACGTGTCTGTCTTGCGTGTCCTCACAACACCTCATCCACGTACATGTCCTAGTCTTCAAATAGCTATCATTTAAACAATTTAAACAATAGTAGATGTGAGGACAGGAAGTTTGTCCTGACATGGGAGGAGAATGACAGAGTATATAGTCCAAGCATGAACGGATCTCTCTCTCTCTCTCTCTCTCTCTCTCTCTCTCTTAAAGTTTGCAAGTCCTTATAGCACAGAAAACAAACGAAGTTCAAAACCAAAGCTTACTTTGCCTTTTCTGTTGTATCTTTTCTCGCCAACGCAACCGTAGTGAACATCTGTCTTAACACCAAGATGATTATTGCTATATTTGCCTGTAGAATAAAGTGTGCTATCTATTGAACATACTCATATATTGGGTAAATAAAACGTCACCCCGAATACAAATCAGTAGTGTTATTATTCACTGGTCCTTTGGGATCATAAGGCCAAATAGTTGTGACTTTAAAGTAGAATATCGCACAAACCGTTGCTAGGCGGCGTGCAGTTTACATTACCTCTCATGAACAAACTCAATAAAAGTAGATATAAACCGAGTCTGCTACTTTATCTCTTGTTTGTGTTTGTATTTGATGCTTCCAATGCTCACTACAAAATTACCTCCCTTGGCCATGACGGTAGAAGATTCCTACACCGTAAAAAACTAGGGCTGTGTTAATCGGTTTGCTCTAAACTTGGAAATGTGCAACCGTTCTCTTATTTCTGCCTTCAGGTGACAAGATTGGAACATGTTCATGACTTCTGCCAAGTTTGGATGCCACTGGGTGATTTTCAAGGATGATAATTATGATAATTTGAAAATGGGTAGGAATACAGTTGAATTATTAGTGACTAGTTTTGAGGGGTGCTGAAAAAGACTGGAATGTAACAACATTTAATCTGGTCAACTTTTGATTTTTGTGGATATTCTGAGCTTCAGAATAATATTTGCAGATTGAGGGGAGATTTAAAGACCAATGGACATTTTACAGTATGTTAACAGTCAAGTGGCGGTTTCTACATATATTATATAGTGTTGATTAATTCACTAGTGAGACGTTCAGTATTTATTATTATTGTTATTCCAGCAAATGTTGTCTGAATTGTTATGGTTTTCTTTTTTCAATTTTATATATTATACAAATATAAATACATAAAAAATACTGAACTGAAATGGGGTTTTACGTCCGGTTAACACCCGTATATTAGGTTATAGTGGGACAGTAATCTCAGCGGGAGATGATATGAAGGACATGCGTCCGCCTGGGGGGTGAAAGACATCAGATATGCGTCCGCCAAGGGAATGAAAGATGAAGTTTCTCATCAGACATGCGTCAGACAGGGGGTTGAAAGACATCAGACACGCGTCCACCAGAGGGATGAACGATGAAGTTTCCCATCAGACATGCGTCCGCCAGGAGGATGAAAGATGACGTTTCCCATCAAATCTGCCGCTGCCATGGGGCGAAACCTCGCGAGGCAAAGGTCTGTAGCTCTTAAGCATTATTCACCGATCTACCGAGACCGAAAGAGGGTATTAGAGAGTTGTAGAAAGAGATTCGCGTATTGATCAAATACATCGTATTGTTCAATAAGCAAATCATTTATTTTGAACACGATGCATTCCTATAACTTCTATTTTGCATTTCGAATGTAGAATGTTTAAACAAACAATTTAAAATACCAATATAACCATCAAGGCCGGTCCAGCAAAGGCCCAAATTAATCCCGTATCTACAGTCAACCAGCAACTGAAAAGGTTAAAACAGTTTATTAGTGGAGCTCTTCAATGAACTACAATGTGCACTCTGGTAACATGTCGTATTTAAACTATGCAATACTTAAACTTAAAGTGCATATAAACATAATACACCTAATCTATCATGCATGTTTTGAAAACGTTTGTAAGACATTTTGTGACAAACATTCCAAAAGGAGAACACATTAGTTGTAGATTATTTAACTGCTGGGATCGATTGTTGGGAAATCCCTCACGAGATGTTAGACGTGTGGTTCACGAAGGAGCGTATGCGTGTGAGTGAAATCAAAACACGCCTACTATAGAGTCAATGATTTCCCTATAATAGAACCCAGCAGTTAAATAATCTATTTATTACATTTTAAATCAGTTTCTGTAAGATTTTAACCGGAATTATTCACGTTATTGAACGTAATATCAGCAACACTTTATTGACGTCATGACTCAACGTCACAGTTATTTGTGTATTAGGAGTTAGTTATTAATATTCAGCGATTATGAATATTCTTTCAATGAGAAATTCGATTTTTCGCCCATAGAAATGTAATAAAATGGTTTTCTGTTGACTCACTATTGGTCATTGCCATATCCTTCAAGTTGGGATGCCCCCATCGCAATGCCGACAACAACAACGGCCAACACTGAAAAGAAACACAAAGTGTATTTCAGAGTATAGAAGAAAAGTAACGTGTCAGTGTCGACATTTTTAAACTAACAAAAGCACATATTATTATTTGGTGTTCAGTATTGTATTCATAGCGCATAGGCGAGCTTTTTTCAGATTGTTTTAAATTTACCTTAAGTGTTTTAAAATATAAATTGTATGTATGTGTGGAAGAAAAACCTTTTCTTTTGTTGAGGTAAACTATTCTAATTTCTATTTCAAAGGCTGTAGAGATCTTCTTTCCAAATATAAATGTAATTTAAGGACTCTTCTGCGACAAGGAATATCACAACCTGACTTCTATGGTGATGTGATTTATAAACTTCGTAAGATTCTTGGTCATGATCACTTTCATACTATCTTTGTTAAACTTGTTAAAAAGTTTATCAAAAGAGGTTATGACCCTATCATTTTACAACGTACTGCATGCTTGGTGGTGAACCCTTTTACAGTTCGCCACTATGCTTTCCTCTTTAATTGTACGATGACCGGACAGGCTGTGGACCCTATGATGACGCCTACCTAAAACCCATTGGGACTGTGGCGTTTGATGTTTGTCCATGTTCTTTCTTGTCGTGCGCTTAATGGTGTATTCTCTTATTGCTCTGGCTTCTGCCAAGTCATTGAGTACCTTCATTGTGGCTTTCTAGGCTGTTGTTTTTTTGTATTATATTTACACGAGCATATTTGTGTTTTACTTATATTGCCTATTGATGCTGCCTTGTTGGTTAGAGTTTAGATCATGGCGGGGATTTCTTTATTTACACTGTCCTGTTTTAATGGGATGACAGTAGGGTAAGTGTGAGGTTTGGTGCACCCTAGAACCGGTTTAAACCCCCCAGTGGCCTACTTTGCCACTGACCGTTCCAAGGCGGTAGCCCTATTGTCAACCCTTTTGTGTTTGTGATGTCGTTTGCATTTTTTATTACTTTTGCCTTTTCGTTTGTCTGTTTGCGTGTTTGTTTTTGTGTTTTGTGGTTGACTGTCGTCCTTGAATGCTGCTTTCCCTGTCCGATATTTTTAGCCTTCTTTGGTAAAATAGTTGTATTTTTTTTAGCCACTGACCGGTCCAGTGCGGGAACTCTTTGGTATAACTATTTTATGTTTGTGATGTCGAATGCCTTGATATAAACGTCGAACAGAAAATGTAGCATTGAAGGACCACCGTCAACCAAAAACACGCACAGAAACAAAAAATAATTACAAAAAAGTACTGGTAAAGGGATCCCTTGGAAACAACGATATAAATAAATTTAAATGGTCTTCTTCCTCTTAGTTTTAAGAATGAACAGGAACAGTATTTATTCAGCACATATGGACTCACCATATACAGCTATCAAGAGCCATGTTGTAACTTGTTTCCTGTTAAGTGGTTTTAGAACAGCTAGTGCTACATCAACTCCTTCGGCCAGCATGAGGAAGAATACCACCAAATATACGAAGTGTAGAAGAACGGCGATAGCTGTACATACAGCCTGTCGAATAATAATGTATGTTCATATAATTGAAGAATAAAAAGAGTAATACATGTGTAACTGGAACACCAGTTTCATGTTTATACATATTTTGAAAGTTCGTAAAACTCTGTAATGTAAAGAGGGCTGGCATGGCGCAGTCGGTAGCGCGGCGGATTTGTAACCGGAGGGCCCTGGCTCAATCCTCCGTGGTGCCACTGAGTTCCGTCGTTGTGTTCTTGGGCAAGACACTTTCCCTTAGCCTCGTCCGTCGGATGCAGACGTAAACCAGGCGGTCCCGTGTATCGGTCTATCCACCGAGCACGTTAAAGAACCATAGGATTCGATAATAAGAGTAGGGCAGGTTCCCGGATTCATATATATCCTCCCCCTCTCTCTGGGGCGGCTCTAAATAACTGTGTTGATGAGCCGTTAAACAACATTCAATTCAATTCATACTGTAATGTAAATGCATGCATGCCTCAAGGGAAACTGAAGTGTGCTCATCGACATTTTGGCCCATTTTATTAGGGGTTTCCTTAACTTTCCTCATTATCTTGCATTAGACACTGACGTGAGTTTTGGACCTCTTTTAACAGTCCGTAAGTTTACTAATATTATTTCTTATGGATCTTTGATACGATTCTATTTCGTATCTCTAATAAATCCTTATTGGCCCTTATTTCGCTTTTCACAGAATGGTATTACTCTCCATAAAAACAATTATGAGTCTTTTAGTTTGCGTGTTTGTTTTTGTGTTTTGTGGTTGACTGTCGTCCTTGAATGCTGCTTTCCCTGTCCGATATTTTTATCCTTTTTTATTGGGCGGACACTATTTTTTTTTTTATAGTCTCATCTTTTGATTGTCACAGTAACCTTGACCTTTGCCAAATGACACAAATAGCAATACCACACTTCCGTCCCATGAGCTATACCTTGTGGAAATTTCGTTGAAATCTCTCAATGAAAACTAAAGATATTGAAGGAACACATTTCAATTTATTGTTGCAATGCACTTGACCGTTGATCAAATGTCCAAAGAAATCAATCCCAAACTTCCTTCCCACGAGCCACACAGTTTGGCGAAGTTTCGTTAACATCCGTCACGGGAAACTTAAGTTTTTTAGCAAATCCAATTTTTGTTATTTATAGTAACAGTGACCTTGAACTTTGACCAAATGACCTTCAAACGCTTTCCTTACACGCGCCGCACCTTGTGGTGACGTTACGTTAAATACTCTGATGGGAAACTCAAGTTAATTCTCAGAAACCATGAGTTTGATGCCCGGCCGATCGCCCACCCGTCGCTAAGCCAAACAATAATAATCAGGGTTCCGTTGGAAAACCTAGTATAAACAAGGTATATCAATGAATCACGTCAATAGAATTAACCTATACCAGAAGTTCACCTTATAATAATGAAGAAACAATCACCAGTCCGTGATAATTCAATTTGTGTTCAGTGTCTGTCCTTACCTGTTTGAATACTCCAACTCATCCTGTTAACTAACAGAAACCAATGCAACTTGTATTATCCATGTAACTATGACATGCACATTTTGAATAATGTTTTGTTACCATATTAGAAGTTTTGTTCACTCCGACCAAGAACAGCAAGTATGCCAGAAACAAGGCAACACACAGATTTACTAGGATCGTTATTCGACCAGAACGCACAATTCTGAAAGAGAAATAATACTATGTTAAATGAAAAAGAAAAGTAGTTGTGTATCGTTCATTTAAATATTTCCGTTTAAGATATGGTATATAGCGTAATACTTCACAAGCTCGTTTTTACGCACAGTTACCAGTAATTTATAAGTTTTGTTTACAATGGTGTTATTAATTCTTTATATTTCTATCTGGATGACATATTGAACCTTGACAATCCTTTCTTTTCTACTAAGGTTAATACTACATATCCTAAACAACTTCAACTTAACAAAGCTAACATGTCTGATACTGTCGCTTCTTTCCTTGATTTACATCATTCTCTCTATTGAAATGGTGAACAAATAAGAAAAATCTATAACAATAGAGATGATGTTAATTTTGATAATTATTCCCACTCAAAATGGGGATGTTCCCCAAGCTACTTCTTATGGGGTCTATGTTTCTCAACATATTTGTTTTTCTAGAGCTTGTAGTCGTGTTGAAGACTTTAATATTCGTCACAACCTGATTTATATGGTGATGTAATTAACAAACTTCTTAAGATCCTTTGGCAGAATCACTTTCATACAATCTTTATTAAACGTGTTAAACAGTTTATAAAATGAGGTTATGACTCTTATCATTTTGCAACGCACTGCATGTTTAGTGTTTTGCAAGTTTAGTGGTTGACCCATTTACAGTTCAACACTATGCTTTCCTCCTTGATTGTGGGATGACTGTTAGATTGTGGACACTGTGATGACGTCTAACTAAATCCTTATAGGACGGTAGAGTTTGAGGTTTGTCTTTAATCTTATCGTGTCGTATCATTAACAGTTTGTGTTCCCTTGTTGCTCTGGCTTCTGCCAATAAATACTGAAAAATTGGAAACAACAAACACAAACAAGAGATAAAAGTAGCAGACTCGGTTTTATTGAGTCTGTTCATGAGAGGTAATGTCGAGTGCCACACCTCTCACGCCTCTTAGTACCGGCTTAGGCGATATGCTACTTTCAAGCCACAAAGACTGGGCATTGAGTACTTGCTTTGCGGCTTTTTTGGCTTTTTTATAAAGTATTATATATACAAGATCATTTATGTGTTATACTTATATTGTCTATTAAAGCTGCCGTGTTTGTTAGAGAATAAAGCCTGGCGGGGATATATTTATTTACAATGTCCCGTTTTATTGGGACAAAAGGGTATGAGTGAAGTTTGGTGCACCGAAGAACCTGGTTTAAACCCCCAGCGGCCATTTTGCAATTGTCCGTTCAAAGGCGGTGGCCCTATTGTCTACTCTTTTGTGTTTGTGATTTCATATCTTGCCTTTTAATCATATTTATAGTTGTTGTTTGTTTCTGTGTGTTTGTGTCGTACTCAAATGTTACTTTTTCTGTTCGTTTTTTTTAGATCTACTTCGTTTCTTTCAGAGATTCTCCTATTCCGTTTTTTAATTATAAATAACTTAACCAGCACAATATATTAAACATATTCAATTATATAATTGTCAATTTATAATTACAAATATAACGTTTGAATAAACTACTTACTTCCAGTAGAAGACGTGGACGAAAACAGTGAGGAACAAACACAGCATCGATATGACGCAACCAACCAGGGATATGACACTGAGGGCAGCGTTGTGTTCGGCACTCTAAAATAACCAAAACACTAATGAACAAACACAGCATCGATATAACACAATCAACCAGGAATATGACACTGAGGGCAGCGTTGTATTCGGCACTCTAAAATAATAAAAACATTGATGAACAAACACAGCATCGATATGACGCAACCAACCAAGGATATGACACTGAGGGCAGCGTTGTTTTCGGCACTCTAAAATAACAAAAACATTGATGAACAAACACAGCATCGATATGACGCAGCCAACCAGGCAATTACGGCAGGGATATGATACTGAGTGTAGCATTGTGTGCGACACCCTAAAAAAAGAAAAGTATTGATGAATAAACACAGCAGTGATATAACACAGACAACCAGGATATGACACTAAGTGTAGCATTATGTACGGCATTCTATAATAACAACTAGATGGGTGTTCCGCGGAATACGTGTGTCGCGTGTCAGCGCTTTGTCAGTATAACAAGGTTTTTTGGACCCAGATGAATGACCTTGAAAAATTGGCATGACTAAGTTTTCGTGAAGAAAAAAGTGAGTATTTAACCCATATAATGACCTTCAGTGTGACCTTGACACTTACACTTTAGTATGGTCATGTCGATGTTGTCATGATGAGTATATATTGAAAGTTTGATGAAGAAATATCAAGAAATGAGAAAGTTATAGCCAACCTTACGTTTTTTTGAAGAAAAAATGAATATTTTAACCCATTTGACCTTCAGTGTGACCTTGCCCTTTATATTTTACTAAGTCATGTCGATGTTGTCATGATGAGTATATATTGAAAGTTTGATGACGAATTATCAAGAAATGACAAAGTTATAGCCAACGTTAAATTTTATATAATGACCTTCAGTGTGACTTGACCTTTAGATATTCATATGGTCATGTCGATGTTGTCCTTATGAGTACATATTGAAGGTTTGATGAAGAAATATCAAGAAATGAGAAAGTTATAGCCACCGTTAATTTTCGTGAAGAAAAACATGAGTATTTAACCCATATAATGACCTTCAGTGTGACCTTAACCTTTATATTTTAGTATGGTCATGTTGATGTTGTCTTGATGAGAATATATTGAAAGTTTGATAAAGAAACATCAAGAAATTAGGAAGTTATAGCCAACGTTAAGTTTTCGTGAAGAAAAAAATGAGTATTTAACCCATATAATGACCTTCAGTGTGACCTTGACCTTATATTTTATTATGGTCATATCGATGTTGTCAAGATGAGTTTTTATTGAACGTTTGATGAAGAACAATCAAGAAATAAGAGCCAACGTTAAGTTTTCGTGACGGACGGATGGACGAACGGACGACAAAGTGATCCCTATGTATCACAGTTTCCTTCGAAAAGGAGACACAAAAATCATTGATAAAAACACAGCATTGATATAACACAACCAACCATGTATATGATACTGAGATCAGTATTGTCAGCGGCACTCTAAAATAAAAATAAAATAAACAGTGATGATTGCTAATCACCCGCCACTATTGCATTGCTACGTGGCGGCTTCTACTCCATTGCTAAGCGCAGGCCACTACTACATTTTTGAGCGCCCCTCTACTTCCTTGCTAAGCATCCGCCACTATAACATTGATGAGCGCCCCTCTACTTCCTTGCTAAGCGCCGGCCACTATTACATTGTTGAGCGCCCCTCTACTTCCTTGCTAAGCGCCGGCCACTATTACATTGTTGAGCGCCCCTCTACTTCCTTGCTAAGCATCCGCCACTATAACATTGTTGAGCGCCCCTCTACTTCCTTGCTAATCGCCGGCCACTACTACATTGTTGAGCACCCCTCTACTTCCTTGCTAAGCATCCGCCATTATAACATTGCTGAGCGCCCCTCTACTTCCTTTCTAAGAGCCGGCCACTATTACATTGTTGAGCGCCCCTCTACTTCCTTGCTAAGCATCCGCCACTATAACATTGTTGAGCGCCCCTCTACTTCCTTGCTAAGCGCCGGCCACTACTACATTGTTGAGCACCCCTCTACTTCCTTGCTAAGCATCCGCCACTATAACATTGTTGAGCGCCCCTCTACTTCCTTGCTAAGCGCCAGCCACTATTACATTGTTGAGCGCCCCTCTACTTCCTTGCTAAGCATCCGCCACTATAACATTGATAAGCATAACATAAAACATATAGCATTTATTAAAATACATATTTAAAATACTTACCCTGATTCCTACTGGACTCATAAGTACAGCAAAGTTAGTAAGATGGTTACACTTGCAGACGACAATACCTTCATCGATCTGGTAACTATCAAGCTTGCAGCCGTCGGTTGCCCATCTACCGGAACCATTCCTGCAATTAAAGTTCTAGTGAAATGCTCAACTCATGAGAGGGCCTCATGAAAGCTTGGTTTTACCAGTAGTCAAAATCGTAAACAGTACAGAGTATTCAGCTAACGTAACACCATCGAAAGAAATATTGACTTATTAATGCAACTTAGACTGGCTGTCGTCCCAGTGGTTATATATTTCTTTTTTAATTTTTGCAAACTGAATCAAAATAAAATCTTAAAATCCCAAACAGTTCTCGATAGCTCTGAACCACAGATGTTTGAGGCCACTAATTCAAAATGGACTTAATGCAAACCATTTTATTTGATGATAGCTTGAGTTGTCTCAAATAGTATAAACATTAACAAACATAAGGACTTTAGCCAGTCTAAATGCATTTGATCTATAAGATACTATATATCACAAGAAATTGCATCTTGTGATTATTACCTTCTGTTATTAGAATTTTTATGAAGGACTGTAGCGGAAAATGTTAGTGTTATTTTTCCGAAGCAGACGAGTATAAAAATCTCAAATACACGTACCCTATATACGTCCGTGTGCAGAAATGAATTTCCTATACAACAATATATTTCTTCCTACGATCCTTTGTCAACTCGATGAGATATCCGAGTCAAAAATCACCAAAGTGAAATTTCAATCCACTAGTGTGTTGTTTTTTTGTGGGTTTTTTTTTATATCCGGTGTACATTCCAAAATTATGTGTCTGGTTGTTTTTTCGGCAATCGGGATCAATCGAGATACTGCGATTGAACTACTTACGTCATAATTCGAAAATGTCTGCATTACACAAACCAAAATAAATATATTTTCATTTAAATACATACCGATAATCCTTCCAATACGAACACTGTGGTTGAATAAATGTTTTCTGTATAGAAGAAAATAACAGTTATAGTTCAGTAACACTAAGCAGTAAATGTGTACTGCCCTATCATCATAGAAATGTTTATTGCTTTGATTTCACAACCATCGGACGTTCATTTGTATTAAGTAATAACGAATAATATATGTGTGGGTTGAAATGATGTACAGTTAAAATTTAAGTATTAACGTTTTCTCTGTTTTAAAGTATTATAGTTCTAAAACATTTAGTATAAGGCTGACGTCTCGTATACGAAAACGAGGAAAAAAAACGCAATGGCACCTAGGTCATCACTGTACCACAAACAAAGAGAAAATCAAATCCACAATGAAAAGAATAATGCGCAACACATGGTTATCGAATTGGAGCGGTCAATATGACCTACTGGTTAGCCTAACACAAGTGCATGTGTACACAGCCTCGCTATTATTCTGTCTAAGAAACAGTATAACTTACATTAAACACTTGGAATGTTATGGTGACTGGAGTTTCAAGTTGTCCTTCTGTCTTTGGAAAGTAGGTAAAGGACATCACAGCCGTGTTGACGCTGTCATTTTGGATGTGTCTGCAAAACAACGAAGTGCATTACGTGGTCCGAGTATTAACTTTCATACCCCATCCAACCCCTACTCCAAGAAGCGAATACGTAATTTTTAACAGCTTACCGCATTTTTTCCAGTAGAAATTGTTTTTAAAAATGTTTAATTGTCGACATATCCGTTGTAAAATCCTGCTAATATAAAACAATTCATCGTTTAATAGAATTCAGACGGAACCATGTATTTTGTAGCATGATTATACAGACTCCAGCATGAACGCATAAAGTATTTTCTTTTTTGAAAAACCCTATTAATTATACAGTACTCATCATACACTTCTGTCTGTTTTCCAGGGACAATCGTGAACTACAGAATCCTATCACATCCAACCCAACCAACTTGCGATCAGACAATTTTTATTTTGTAAACAAAATATAAAATATTGGAAAGAACAGGACGACCTAATGGCTATTATAACGAGAAATGTGTACTTCCCTATCATCCGCAATGTAACATTATCTTTAACAGTGAACCAATTAAATGTTCCGTTACATTCTTTTGACATTTTATTTCCCTACGCATGTAGTTTACTTCAGAGAAAACACATGTATTAGCTGAAATCGAAATACAATGTTTTAATTTTCTGATTTTATACGCCTTTAAAGACTATCATTCCATATATATTCTATTAAATTAAATCC
This sequence comes from Cyrtodaria siliqua, assembly GCA_037043455.1. Taxonomy (NCBI): domain Eukaryota; kingdom Metazoa; phylum Mollusca; class Bivalvia; order Adapedonta; family Hiatellidae; genus Cyrtodaria; species Cyrtodaria siliqua. The sequence goes on from JAWPHD010012254.1 coordinate 62,694, forward strand.
AGATACATACTGGTTTAATTAATGACTATATACGGTAGCAAAAGGTTCGTTTTCAGTTCGTTTATGGCTAAATTGAATGTACAATACGTTTGAATGGCATCATAATTTTTCATATTTTACTAATGAAATTTAGAAATGGAACAAAATGATCAAGGACCTATATAGAGTGTGTACTGCATAGAGTGTTTACTGCATAGAGTGTATATTACATAAAGTGTGTACATGCATATAATGTGTACTACTTAGAGTGTGTACTACAGAGAGTGTGTACTGCATAGAGTGTGTACTGCATAGAGTATATATTACATAAAGTGTGTACATGCATATACTGTGTACTACTTAAAGTGTGTACTACAGAGAGTGTGTACTGCATAGAGTGTGTACTGCATAGAATGTATATTACATAAAGTGTGTACATGCATATAATGTGTACTACTAAGAGTGTGTACTACAGAGAGTGTGTACTTCATAGAGTGTGTACTGCATAGAGTATATATTACATAAAGTGTGTACATGCATATAATGTGTACTACTTAGAGTGTGTACTGCATAGAGTGTGTACTGCATAGAGTGTGTACTGCATATAGTGTATATTACATAAAGTGTGTACATGCATATAATGTGTACTACTTAGAGTGTGTACTACAGAGAGTGTGTGCATAGAGTGTGTACTACATAGAGTGTATATTACATAAAGTGTGTACACGAATATAATGTGTACTACTTAGAATGTGTACTACAGAGAGTGTGTACTACATAAAGTGTGTATTACATAGAGTGTGTACAACATAGAGAGTATACTATAAACAGTGTGTACTACAAAGCGGGTGTAGTACATAGAGCGTGTAGTAAATAGGGTGTTTACTACAGTTTTCATCATATTTTTTGTGTGTACTACATAGAGTGTGTACTACATAAAGTGTGTACTACATAGAGTGTGCACTACATAGTATGTGTACTATGGTATGTACTACATATAGTATATACTACATAGAGTGTGTACTACATAAAGTGTGTACTACATAGTGTACAACATAGAGTGTGTACTATACACACTATACAAAGTGTGTGTAGTACATAGAGTGTGTAGTACAGGGTGTTTACTACAGTATCATAAACACATCTTCCATGAGCGTTATGCATCATGTTATAGCGTGTTATTATATATCGGAATGATCAATTTGTTTACGATAACCATATTAAGCTGACCTTTTTTTGCCCCTTACCCGTTTTCATCATATTTTCCTGGCACAGTTTGCGAAAGGTTTCTGTAGATAACAGCACTGTACGACAATTGCTTGTCTGAAAAAAAAGGGAATTGTGTAATTACTTTTTAAGTATATTTTACAATTTAACGAAGCCATTTTGAGAGAAAAACAAACCGAACAGGACTATTTGTGTAAGGTATGGATATATATTATCATCAACACATCGAACAGGACTATTTGTGCAAGGTATGCACATATATTATCATAAACAAACCGAACAGGACTATTTGTGTAAGGTATGCATATATATTATCATAAACAAACCGAACAGGACTATTTGTGAAAGGTATGCATATATATTATCATACAGGACTATTTGTGTAAGGTATGCATATATATTATCATACAGGACTATATCATACAGGACTATTTGTGTAAGATATGCATATATATTATCATACAGGACTATTTGTGTAAGGTATGCATATATGTTATCATACAGGACTATTTGTGTAAGGTATGCATATATATTATCATACAGGACTATTTGTGAAAGGTATGCATATATATTATCATACAGGACTATTTGTGTAAGGTATGCATATATATTATCATACAGGACTATTTGTGTAAGGTATGCATATATATTATCATACAGGACTATTTGTGAAAGGTATGCATATATATTATCATACAGGACTATTTGTTATTATCATACAGGACTATTTGTGAAAGGTATGCATATATATTATCATAAACAAACCGAACAGGACTATTTGTGTAAGGTATGCATATATATTATCATAAACAAACCGAACAGGACTATTTGTGAAAGGTATGCATATATATTATCATACACGACTATTTGAGTAAGGTATGCATATATATTATCATACAGGACTATTTGTGAAAGGTATGCATATATATTATCATACAGGACTATTTGTGTAAGGTATGCATATATATTATCATACAGGACTATTTGTGTAAGGTATTCATATATATTATCATACAGGACTATTTGTGTAAGGTATGCATATATATTATCATACAGGACTATTTGTGAAAGGTATGCATATATATTATCATACAGGACTATTTGTTATTATCATACAGGACTATTTGTGAAAGGTATGCATATATATTATCATACAGGACTATTTGTGTAAGGTATGCATATATATTATCATATGCATATATATTATCATACAGAACTATTTGTGTAAGATATGCATATATATTATCATACAGGACTATTTGTGTAAGGTATGCATATATATTATCATCCAGGACTATTTGTGAAAGGTATGCATATATATTATCATACAGGACTATTTGTGTAAGGTATGCATATATATTATCATACAGGACTATTTGTGAAAGGTATGCATATGTATTATCATACAGGACTATTTGTGTAAGGTATGAATATATATTATCATACAGGACTATTTGTGTAAGGTATGCATATATATTATCATACAGGACTATTTGTGTAAGGTATGCATATATACAAGTAAGGTATGCATATATATTATCATACAGGACTATTTGTGTAAGGTATTCATATATATTATCATACAGGACTATTTGTGAAAGGTATGCATATATATTATCATACAGGACTATTTGTGTAAGGTATGCATATATATTATCACACAGGACTATTTGTGTAAGGTATGCATATATATTATCATACAGGACTATTTGTGAAAGGTATGCATATATATTATCATAAGGACTATTTGTGTAAGGTATGCATATATATTATCATACAGGACTATTTGTGTAAGGTATGCATATATATTATCATACAGGACTATTTGTGTAAGGTATGCATATATATTATCAAACAGGACTATTTGTGAAAGGTATGCATATATATTATCATACAGGACTATTTGTGTAAGGTATGCATATATATTATCATACAGGACTATTTGTGTAAGGTATGCATATATATTATCATACAGGACTATTTGTGAAAGGTATGCATATATATTATCATACAGGACTATTTGTGTAAGGTATGCATAAATATTATCATACAGGACTATTTGTGCAAGGTATGCATATATAGTATCATACAGGACTATTTGTGAAAGGTATGCATATATATTATCATAAACAAACCGAACAGGACTATTTGTGTAAGGTATGCATATATATTATCATACAGGACTCATAATTTGTGAAAGGTATGCATATATATTATCATAAATCTGCTTTAAGTAGAGTCAGGACCCGTCTATAGTCCCTGGTAGAGTCAGGACCCGTCTATAGTCCCTGGTAGAGTCAGGACCCGGCTATAGTCCCTGGTAGAGTCAGGACCCGTCTATAGTCCCTGGTAGAGTTTTACCAGTTTTACAGAGACAGAAACGCTTTCGCTGTATGTAAGTGTCGGTGTATTCAGTATCGGTGTATGTAAGTATCGGTGTATGTAAGTATCGGTGGTGTTAAGTATCAGTGTATGTAAATATCGGTGTATGTAAGGTGTCAGACCAGTCAGGAGGTACTTCCGGGTCGTAGGGTGCTAAAATATTTCCTTGAAAAAATCCAAAGTTTCTAGTTTGCATGTGTTTTTCCCAGCATTAGCTTTTATTTCATTGTTAAATCTAACCTGAGGTTAAAGTAGTATGTCTTTTGTCATGAATAGTAAGTATTTTACTGTATTTGTCAGGTTTCTTTCTTTGGAGAGTATGAGCACAGAGGTTAGGTAGAGATGTGGTTTTGACAGATGTTTGTTTCAAAATACGCATAGTGTGAATGAATGACGCGATATTTGGTGTTTTATTCCAGATATGGGACTGTTTGCTAGCCAAATGTGTTTAATTCACCGAATAAAGATGTATTAAGCGAACGAATGTTGTGGAACTTGTGACTGATCTCAAAATATAGTCTATATTGCATTGTGTTCAATGGGCTGATTTTCACCGGTCTGACACCGTAAGTATCTGTGGCTGTAAGTATCGGTGGTTGTAAGTAGTATCCGTGTTTGTAAGTATCGTTGTATGTAAGTATCGTTGTATGTAAGTATCGGTGTATGTACGTATCGGTGGTTGTAATTATCGGCATATGTAAGTATCTGAGTATGTATGTATCGATGTATGATAGTATTGATGCAGACGTATTTATTTGTGTAAACAGATTGTTTAAAGGAAATTTGTTAATGCACATTAACTCATTAATAATATTTGTAATACTAGTAAGTTCTTTACCACATGGCATACGAATATTATCTTTTGTGTTTCTGGCCCAATTAGGTGTTCCATCGTCGGATTTGTCAGGAAATGAAATGTCGTTGCTGCAGTTTGTAGATCCGATCTTTAAGACTGGAAAATAAAGCAAAATTTAGGCTTCGAAACACTTTGCATTTAGCATACCTTAAAGGGACACATGGCAATCTTGATTTTGTTTTTTAAACTCTCGGCGTTCCGTTAGTTTTTCTCCTAACTTGCATTTGTGTATTCTTTAATTATAACAATAGTTAAAAGTAAATTGTTTTGCACTATGCTAACTGTTAATTGTACTGCACCAGTAATAGATGTAAAGCTATAGTAGAACAACACAGAAAAATCAAAAATCAAAATGTTATTTAATTATATGCAAGCAGGGTTAAACGGTTAAAATACATTACGTGGTCCCGCCTTAATTCCATTAAGTGATGGAATAGCTTATATTAGCAGGATTTTATAATACATATTTCGACAACAAAACACGTTTAAAACATGTTTTACTGAAATAAATACGAAAAATTGTTTCAAATTACATACTTAAATTAAACGTTTTAATTTAATAACATGCAAAACTTGTTAAGCCAAAATTAAGGTTTTATTTCATAAGCCAGCCGTTTTCGCTTCTTGGAGAAGGGGTTGGATGGGGTATGAAAGTTAATACTCGGACCACGTAATGATACTATATTGATACATCGAGATGATAATGTTGATGCCTGATAAAAACATACATATTTATATTAGTATATACTACATACAAGTATTTATATTAGTGTATACTACATACATATTTATATTGGTATATACTACATACAAGTATTTATATTAGTATATACTACATACAAGTATTTATATTAGTATATACTAGATACAAGTATTTATATTACTATATGCTACATACACGTATTTATATTAGTGTATACTACATACAAGTATTTATATTAGTGTATACTACATACATATTTATATTGGTATATACTACCATATGGAAGAATCTTCCTCAAATCGAAATCGACTGAAAAAAACAATAATTTCACGAAATGTAACTCTTGGTGATAATTTAGTATTGATTTACCTCCCGCAGATATCGATAAAGCCGCCACGGGCGTTATGTAATTTAGCGTGTCGGCAGTCACACTTGCACACTTTATGGGGGCTATAAAACATTGGGAATCATTATGTATCTACAGTGACCATCTGGAGTGAAACTATAAATGCACTTCAGTAAATTTAAGCAAAACACATTTTTAAAAAATCAGTTTAATATTTACATGAAATACTTTATTATAAACAAGCTTTTAATAAGCTATAACTGAGAATAGTTTTTTTAAGTGTATTTTTATGGAAATGGCATTATACTAGTGAGAAATTCTATAAAAAGCTGTTTAAAAGTTAAAAATACCATCATTTTTGATAAAGCAAAAGTTTCGTTCTGACTCATGTTTTGCCTAAAATGGAAATACCATCATTGGACAGAGAAATACATGTGTAATGGGTTTTTGCATGAATTAAACATTTATGCATACAACTCTTTATGATATATATTTCTCCGCGTCGTCAGCTTAATGTGATTATCGCAAATAACAACAACAACAACAACAACAATTAATAATTTAAAAAAAAATGCTATCTTTGCTTGTAAAACAGACCATCTATAACTAGTGTCATTAACAAAAAAACTATATCAAAATAAAGATTATTGTTTCACCTATTTAGAACCGTTTGCACCTAAGGCTTCAGTTTCGTCATTATGCGATATATTTACAATTAAAAAACACATGTTCGACATATTTTAAGAATTTTATATAGAACATATAAGGACACTAGATGGTGTATTTTAACTCGAAAACAGACCAAGATCCTTTTAACATAAAAATATGGAACTTATATCAAAATAAAGATAATAAATTGTATTTCAAGAAACCGTTTGCACCTAAGCGATCATATTTATAAAATTTCTAATATTAAACAATAATGAAATTTTCCACTATACGTTCCATGTAAAAATCTGGCGACTCATCGATAACCCGTTTGAGGAAGATTCTTCCATATGACATATTTATATAAGTGTATACTACATACACGTATTTATATTAGTATCTATACTACATACTAGTATTTATATTAGTATATACTACATACAAGTATTTATATTAGTATATACTACATACAAGTATTTATATAAGTATATACTACATACACGTATTTATATTAGTATATACTACATACAAGTATTTATATAAGTGTATACTACATACACGTATTTATATTAGTATATACTACATACAAGTATTTATATTAGTATATACTACATACAAGTATTTATATTAGTATATACTACATACACGTATTTATATTAGTATATACTACATACAAGTATTTATATAAGTATATATACTACATACAAGTATTTATATTAGTATATACTACATACAAGTATTTATATTAGTGTATACTACATACAAGTATTTATATTAGTATATACTACATACACGTATTTATATTAGTATATACTACATACAAGTATTTATATTAGTATATACTACATACAAGTATTTATATTAGTATATACTACATACAAGTATTTATATAAGTATATACTACATACACGTATTTATATTAGTATATACTACATACACGTATTTATATTAGTATATACTACATACAAGTATTTATATTAGTGTATACTACATACAAGTATTTATATTAGTATATACTACATACAAGTATTTATATTAGTATAGACTACATACATGTATTTATATTAGTGTATACTACATACACGTATTTATATAAGTATATATACTACATACAAGTATTTATATTAGTATATACTACATACACGTATTTATATCAGTATAAACTACAAACAAGTATTTACATTAGTATATACTACATACACGTATTTATATTAGTATATACTACATACTAGTATTTATATTAGTATATAATACATACAAGTATTTATATTAGTATATACTACATACAAGTATTTATATTAGTATATACTACATACAAGTATTTATATTAGTGTATACTACATACACGTATTTATATTAGTATACTACATACAAGTATTTATATTAGTGTATACTACATATACGTATTTATATTAGTATATACTACATACAAGTATTTATATTAGTATATACTACATACAAGTATTTATATTAGTATATACTACATACAAGTATTTATATTAATATATACTACATACAAGTATTTATATTAGTATATACTACATACAAGTATTTATATTAGTATATACTACATACAAGTATTTATATTAGTATATACTACATACAAGTATTTATATTGGTATATACTACATACAAGTATTTATATTGGTATATACTACATACAAGTATTTATATTAGTGTATACTACATACAAGTATTTATATTAGTATATACTACATACAAGTATTTATATTAGTATATACTACATACAAGTATTTATATTAGTATATACTACATACAAGTATTTATATTAATATATACTACATACACGTATTTATATTAGTATATACTACATACAAGTATTTATATTAGTATATACTACATACAAGTATTTATATTAGTATATTCTACATACAAGTATTTATATTAATATATACTACATACAAGTATTTATATTAGTATATACTACATACAAGTATTTATATTAGTGTATACTACATACAAGTATTTATATTAGTATATACTACATACAAGTATTTATATTAGTATATACTACATACAAGTATTTATATTAGTGTATACTACATACACGTATTTATATTAGTATATACTACATACAAGTATTTATATTAGTATATACTACATACACGTATTTATATTAATATATACTACATACAAGTATTTATATTAGTATATACTACATACAAGTATTTATATTAGTGTATACTACATACAAGTATTTATATTAGTATATACTACATACAAGTATTTATATAAGTATATACTACATACAAGTATTTATATAAGTATATATACTACATACACGTATTTATATTAGTATATACTACATACACGTATTTATATTAGTATATACTACATACAAGTATTTATATTAGTGTATACTACATACAAGTATTTATATTAGTATATACTACATACAAGTATTTATATTAGTATATACTACATACAAGTATTTATATTAGTGTATACTACATACACGTATTTATATAAGTATATATACTACATACACGTATTTATATTAGTATATACTACATACACGTATTTATATCAGTATAAACTACATACAAGTATTTACATTAGTATATACTACATACAAGTATTTATATTAGTATATACTACATACAAGTATTTATATAAGTATATACTACATACAAGTATTTATATTAGTGTATACTACATACAAGTATTTATATTAGTGTATACTACATACAAGTATTTATATTAGTATATACTACATACAAGTATTTATATTAGTATATACTACATACAAGTATTTATATTAGTATAGACTACATACATGTATTTATATTAGTATATATACTACATACAAGTATTTATATTAGTATATATACTACATACAATTATTTATATAAGTATATACTACATACAAGTATTTATATTAGTATATATACTACATACACGTATTTATATTATTATATACTACATACAAGTATTTATATAAGTATATACTACATACAAGTATTTATATTAGTGTATACTACATACAAGTATTTATATTAGTGTATACTACATACAAGTATTTATATTAGTATATACTACATACAAGTATTTATATTAGTGTATACTACATACAAGTATTTATATTAGTATATATACTACATACAAGTATTTATATTAGTGTATACTACATACAAGTATTTATATTAGTATATACTACATACAAGTATTTATATAAGTATATATACTACATACAAGTATTTATATTAGTATATACTACATACACGTATTTATATCAGTATAAACTACATACAAGTATTTACATTAGTATATACTACATACAAGCATTGATATTAGTGTATACTACATACACGTATTTATATTAGTATATACTACATAGAAGTATTTATATAAGTATATACTACATACAAGTATTTATATAAGTATATACTACATACACGTATTTATATAAGTATATACTACATACAAGTATTTATATAAGTATATACTACATACAAGTATTTATATCAGTATATACTACATACAAGTATTTATATTAGTGTATACTACATACAAGTATTTATATTAGTGTATACTACATACAAGTATTTATATTAGTATATATACTACATACAAGTATTTATATTAGTGTATACTACATACAAGTATTTATATAAGTATATATACTACATACAAGTATTTATATTAGTATATACTACATACAAGTATTTATATAAGTATATATACTACATACAAGTATTTATATTAGTATATACTACATACACGTATTTATATCAGTATAAACTACATACAAGTATTTATATTAGTGTATACTACATACAAGTATTTATATTAGTGTATACTACATACAAGTATTTATATTAGTATATATACTACATACAAGTATTTATATTAGTGTATACTACATACAAGTATTTATATAAGTATATATACTACATACAAGTATTTATATTAGTATATACTACATACAAGTATTTATATAAGTATATATACTACATACAAGTATTTATATTAGTATATACTACATACACGTATTTATATCAGTATAAACTACATACAAGTATTTACATTAGTATATACTACATACAAGCATTGATATTAGTGTATACTACATACACGTATTTATATTAGTATATACTACATACAAGTATTTATATAAGTATATACTACATACAAGTATTTATATAAGTATATACTACCTACACGTATTTATATAAGTATATACTACATACAAGTATTTATATAAGTGTATACTACATACACGTATTTATATTAGTATCTATACTACATACTAGTATTTATATTAGTATATACTACATACAAGTATTTATATTAGTATATACTACATACAAGTATTTATATTAGTATATATTACATACAAGTATTTATATAAGTGTATACTACATACACGTATTTATATTAGTATATACTACATACAAGTATTTATATTAGTATATACTACATACAAGTATTTATATAAGTATATATACTACATACAAGTATTTATATTAGTATATACTACATACACGTATTTATATCAGTATAAACTACATACAAGTATTTACATTAGTATATACTACATACAAGCATTGATATTAGTGTATACTACATACACGTATTTATATTAGTATATACTACATACAAGTATTTATATAAGTATATACTACATACAAGTATTTATATAAGTATATACTACCTACACGTATTTATATAAGTATATACTACATACAAGTATTTATATAAGTGTATACTACATACACGTATTTATATTAGTATCTATACTACATACTAGTATTTATATTAGTATATACTACATACAAGTATTTATATTAGTATATACTACATACAAGTATTTATATTAGTATATACTACATACAAGTATTTAATTAAGTGTATACTACATACACGTATTTATATTAGTATATACTACATACAAGTATTTATATTAGTATATACTACATACAAGTATTTATATTAGTATATACTACATACACGTATTTATATTAGTATATACTACATACAAGTATTTATATAAGTATATATACTACATACAAGTATTTATATTAGTATATACTACATACACGTATTTATATCAGTATAAACTACATACAAGTATTTACATTAGTATATACTACATACAAGCATTGATATTAGTGTATACTACATACACGTATTTATATTAGTATATACTACATACAAGTATTTGTATTTGTATATACTACATACAAGTATTTATATCAGTATATACTACATACACGTATTTATATTAGTATATACTACATACAAGTATTTATATTAGTGTAAACTACATACAAGTATTTATATTAGTACATACTACATACAGGTATTTATATTACTATATACTACATACAAGTATTTATATTAATGTATACTACATACACGTATTTATATTAGTATATACTACATACAAGTATTTATATTAGTATATACTACATACAAGTATTTATATTAGTATATACTACATACACGTATTTATATTAGTATATACTACATACAAGTATTTATATAAGTATATATACTACATACAAGTATTTATATGAGTATATACTACATACACGTATTTATATCAGTATAAACTACATACAAGTATTTATATTAGTGTATACTACATACAAGTATTTATATTAGTATATACTACATACAAGTATTTATATTAGTATATACTACATACACGTATTTATATTAGTATATACTACATACAAGTATTTATATAAGTATATATACTACATACAAGTATTTATATTAGTATATACTACATACAAGTATTTATATTAGTGTATACTACATACAAGTATTTATATTAGTATATACTACATACACGTATTTATATTAATATATACTACATACAAGTATTTATATTAGTATATACTACATACAAGTATTTATATTAGTGTATACTACATACAAGTATTTATATTAGTATATACTACATACAAGTATTTATATAAGTATATACTACATACAAGTATTTATATAAGTATATATACTACATACACGTATTTATATTAGTATATACTACATACACGTATTTATATTAGTATATACTACATACAAGTATTTATATTAGTGTATACTACATACAAGTATTTATATTAGTATATACTACATACAAGTATTTATATTAGTATATACTACATACAAGTATTTATATTAGTGTATACTACATACACGTATTTATATAAGTATATATACTACATACACGTATTTATATTAGTATATACTACATACACGTATTTATATCAGTATAAACTACATACAAGTATTTACATTAGTATATACTACATACAAGTATTTATATTAGTATATACTACATACAAGTATTTATATAAGTATATACTACATACAAGTATTTATATTAGTGTATACTACATACAAGTATTTATATTAGTGTATACTACATACAAGTATTTATATTAGTATATACTACATACAAGTATTTATATTAGTATATACTACATACAAGTATTTATATTAGTATAGACTACATACATGTATTTATATTAGTATATATACTACATACAAGTATTTATATTAGTATATATACTACATACAATTATTTATATAAGTATATACTACATACAAGTATTTATATTAGTATATATACTACATACACGTATTTATATTATTATATACTACATACAAGTATTTATATAAGTATATACTACATACAAGTATTTATATTAGTGTATACTACATACAAGTATTTATATTAGTGTATACTACATACAAGTATTTATATTAGTATATACTACATACAAGTATTTATATTAGTGTATACTACATACAAGTATTTATATTAGTATATATACTACATACAAGTATTTATATTAGTGTATACTACATACAAGTATTTATATTAGTATATACTACATACAAGTATTTATATAAGTATATATACTACATACAAGTATTTATATTAGTATATACTACATACACGTATTTATATCAGTATAAACTACATACAAGTATTTACATTAGTATATACTACATACAAGCATTGATATTAGTGTATACTACATACACGTATTTATATTAGTATATACTACATAGAAGTATTTATATAAGTATATACTACATACAAGTATTTATATAAGTATATACTACATACACGTATTTATATAAGTATATACTACATACAAGTATTTATATAAGTATATACTACATACAAGTATTTATATCAGTATATACTACATACAAGTATTTATATTAGTGTATACTACATACAAGTATTTATATTAGTGTATACTACATACAAGTATTTATATTAGTATATATACTACATACAAGTATTTATATTAGTGTATACTACATACAAGTATTTATATAAGTATATATACTACATACAAGTATTTATATTAGTATATACTACATACAAGTATTTATATAAGTATATATACTACATACAAGTATTTATATTAGTATATACTACATACACGTATTTATATCAGTATAAACTACATACAAGTATTTATATTAGTGTATACTACATACAAGTATTTATATTAGTGTATACTACATACAAGTATTTATATTAGTATATATACTACATACAAGTATTTATATTAGTGTATACTACATACAAGTATTTATATAAGTATATATACTACATACAAGTATTTATATTAGTATATACTACATACAAGTATTTATATAAGTATATATACTACATACAAGTATTTATATTAGTATATACTACATACACGTATTTATATCAGTATAAACTACATACAAGTATTTACATTAGTATATACTACATACAAGCATTGATATTAGTGTATACTACATACACGTATTTATATTAGTATATACTACATACAAGTATTTATATAAGTATATACTACATACAAGTATTTATATAAGTATATACTACCTACACGTATTTATATAAGTATATACTACATACAAGTATTTATATAAGTGTATACTACATACACGTATTTATATTAGTATCTATACTACATACTAGTATTTATATTAGTATATACTACATACAAGTATTTATATTAGTATATACTACATACAAGTATTTATATTAGTATATATTACATACAAGTATTTATATAAGTGTATACTACATACACGTATTTATATTAGTATATACTACATACAAGTATTTATATTAGTATATACTACATACAAGTATTTATATAAGTATATATACTACATACAAGTATTTATATTAGTATATACTACATACACGTATTTATATCAGTATAAACTACATACAAGTATTTACATTAGTATATACTACATACAAGCATTGATATTAGTGTATACTACATACACGTATTTATATTAGTATATACTACATACAAGTATTTATATAAGTATATACTACATACAAGTATTTATATAAGTATATACTACCTACACGTATTTATATAAGTATATACTACATACAAGTATTTATAT
>JAWPHD010012255.1:0-77196 GCA_037043455.1 Cyrtodaria siliqua
AGAAATAACACATATATCACAATTTAAATATCCTTAAAGTTCTTCGGCCATGTTTTATTTCATGGACATGTTTATGTTTATTTAAATCAAAATTAATACACAACAAGAGATATTTACAATTCGCTCATTGCAATATTTGTGAAAAGCGAGAATAAGATTTTATTTGATGATGTAGAAAACTTTGAACGGGTAAATTAATCCACACCACAGGTGATTGTATTCATCCATTATCTGGCAATAGCTGTGCAGTTATACAATTCAGGTTTTTCTCTATTCCTCGTGCAGTCACGCAGTGGTAAAAGTAGTATCTACGTCATGCAGATAATACTTATTTTTACAAACACTTAGTACATGTAGCGGTTTTCAATATATGTTTCTCTCCGAGACTATCAAGAAATGTTTATGTGATATTTAAGAGTTAAATTTATTAATTGATAATACTAGAAAAAGGATGGCCATTCATCTTTGATGTTGACTTGAAAATATATAGGGACTACATACAGCCTTCAAGACAATCTTTTCAATGCACTGGCCCAGTGGTCCAGTAACCTGCAATAATCTACTGTCCCGAAAGAACTCTTACTGGCCCATATAAAAATTAATTAAATCTCTTTCTTTCCTACCTTTTTGGATATCATAAGCCATATATGATGATAGGTAATGGTATGAACATCATTTTAAGTTGGGTGAATTCACAACAAAACCAAAGTGAACATTAAAATAGTTTATTTAAACATTATTTAAATTCATTCCCTGACAAAAGAAGCAAGTAAGGAATTTACAAGTGCTGTGCGGAATTTTATGGTAGTTTGTCAAACTCGGCTTGTTTCAGCTGGTAAAGGCATTTGGCAGCTGAGCTATCTGCAACCGGTTCTGATGAGGCACATGAAATTGCAACAGCGTTTTGGTGCAGTCTAGACACAACACAAAGCTTGATTGTGTCTAGCTTGAAATTGTCTGTTCTTTTTATGAACAGGGAGTCTTCATAATCATTGGTTGATGAACTTGAAGGTTTGCAACTTTTGCAAAACATCTTGTTGAAACTTTCGTCAAAATAAAGCCGCGAATAATCCGAAAGCCATTTGGGTTGGAACGTCTGTTTCCTCCTTTCTTTTTTGTATGCCTGTTTCGAAACTGATTGTTCGGTGCTTGTTTGGGCAGGACGTTAGATTGCAGGCTTTGCTCCATCAAAATATCTCAGGAAGTGTGACATTGAAAACAAAGGTGTAAGCGGATATGAACAAAATCTAGTCTGGTTATCGATAAATAGTTACGGTCGGGTCTTAAACGTCATTGCCGCAATAAAAGTACGAAAGAGCGAAAGTATGCAACAAGTCATGTTAACATGTTAATAATTCGCGGAACTACGTTGAATTTTAAAGAAATATTTTGTCAATAGTCTGTTTGCCTGAAAAGTTTACTGGCCCGACGGGCCTGTGAAATACGTGAAATACTGAATTTCACTGGCCCGAGTCAATTTTTACTGGTTTTGAGAAATTAATTGATCAAAATAAAATAAAAAATGTATGCCTTTGTATTTGTCTCGTTAAAATTGGTGCTCATTGGATTTGCTGGACAGTAATTTTTTTGCCACACTGTTGGCTTTTCTGACACGTTTGTTATTTATTTATGATAGAAGGCTGCTATGACCCTGGTTTGTTTTCACCTGTATAGTTGTTTAACCCACAATAACATTTTATGTATTTGTTTTGTCTGCAATTCCAGCATGTTAGCTGACAAATTGAACATGGTTCCGGAGGATGCAGAACGATGGATAGTTAATCTGATCAGAAATGCTCGATTGGATGCCAAGATTGACTCCAAATTGGTGAGACATTTACAATTTATACATGCCATAAATAAAAAACAACACAATATTTTCCTACTTTACTTTATAGGAATCATATCACTAATTGATTTTATACATAACGCATCAGTGACCGGGATAGTAAAGACGCTGCGTCTAAAACTTTCTCGCCTCTCACTGCCGTGAGTTCCAATCTCACTGGGAGCTTGACATGTCAAGTGGGAAAGTGTGGATTCTTACGGATGGTGGGAGGTATACAGTACTGGTTCTACCCAGGAAAAATGGGGTGGTCTGCCTTTACCACAAAAAGAAAATTAGTTTAAACTTATTTATTTTGCATCGATTGTAACGAAAGCTCTATGAACTTATTTGAATCGCTCTTGATGTCTTCCTGGGTAGAACCAGTACTAAGCAATGCAGATAAAGTGTCTTGCTCAGGAACACAACAAAATTGACTGTCATATATGGCCTAACACAAGTTAAAATGACATAAAACATCACTCAAACAAATGATTTATACATTAAATTTCATAGAAAACTTGTCATTTCAATGCTTGTATTACTAAATGTAGATAGTTATTGAGTTTAATTTTTCATCACTTCACAGTTGTCTTCTCATGATTCTTCAACGTAAAACATAAATTCTTTAGGGGCATGTTGTCATGGGAACACAGGCAGTATCGCCGTACCAGCAGGTGATAGAGAAGACGAAGAACTTGGCCTTCAGGTCGCAAGTTCTTGCCATGAATATTGAGAAGAAAATCAACGCTAAAAATACTGAAGTAAGTTTTCCAGTGTCCATTATTACTTGCCAAAACAGGGTTAATGTATTGAAGTTTTGATATCAGTCGTTTAATGGTCACAAATGTTGTTTAATGGCGACTCGTCAGCAGGGTCATTAAACACAATTTGCAACCGTTAAATTTGCGAAAGTATCATTTCAATACTGAACTGCTAATGTATTTCAGTGTTTTTTGACAGTTTTTCTCCCAAACACTTTCAAATAAAACCAAATGACGTCACTTTTGACGGTTTAACGTCACATGACTGGATTTGCGACGGGTTATGCACTGTTTAAGTCGCACATGTTTAACCGTCAACCAATCGGATTGCGGGATTTTTTGTCTAGTGCGTTAGAATAGAGTGTTAATTGTACTGAAATTAGAAATACGGTAATGTTGGTATTGCAGCTTATTTTTATGTCCCTTGAAGGGAGGGGGCATATATTAATTGCACCATCCTTTCGTTATTCTTATTTTTTTCCATCAGAAACAATCATATCTCGGCCATAACTTCAAAAATACTGACGGGAAATTTATATAACTTTTCTCTCAAATGTTAACCACAATGAGAATGTCCATCAAACACAAAATTCAGGCCCTTACCTCGAAGGTCAAGGTCACACTTGGAGGTCACAGGTCAAATGAACTTCTGGGGCATTTACCAGCAGTTGTCACTTACTGATGACATTTCTTGTTAATGCTAAAATGACTTGTAACTTGTGACTAGATACCTGACTTTGTATGTGTTACAAGCATAATTATAATTTTTCATGATATCCTAACTCTAAATTGTAAACTGTAGGTTCCACAGTGGGGTGCCCAGGAGTAGTCGGCTCAGTGAACACAATAGCCATCAGCCCATCAGCGTGGTGTTAATCAGGATATATATAGACGTGAATAGACATGGATCAGGACCTACTCTGCCGTACGTGCAAGTGCTCTCATAGTGACAAGGACACCACGACACATTTTATATTTGACTTTTTAGTGCTTAATTTATTATTTGAAAAAGACTTTTGGTATTTAGACATGAAACTGATGAACTATAAAAAGCGAAAAATATATGAATTACAAAGTGGTTTTGTTGTTATTCATTGTGTGTTGAAATTGGTAAGTGCAATACTAATAATGTTAAAAAGTGTTTGCTATATTATTAGGGACAAAAAATCCATAGAAGTCTTTGGCCGGAAGTTGCCATATTGTTTTGGAAAAAAGGCGCTCCTATCTTTTGGGTAAACAAATGCTAATTTATTTTTGTTGAGAAGTTCTATGGTTTGGGTCAGTTTTTCAACAAAAGATTTATTTGGGTTAAACAAATGAGGTGGCTCAGTCATTTTGTTTTTGGAGCTTAACTTGAAAACCTCCCAAAGTACCTTCATGAAATTTACTGCCCATGAAGCTACTGGTTGTGTGGCGCTTTTTGAGAAAAACTTGTTTTAAACCGAACTGTTCATGAGTCTTTATGAAACTTGCCACACAACCGTGTGAAACGTTTTCATGGGATACACAAATGATGTGGATCTCTCATTTTGAAACTTTCTACAGGTATCGAGTTATTAGACTTGTGGTGCCTATTGTTAATGATAATTTTAAACTTCCAGGTTAGCATTTTGCTTGATAAGACATTTGTTTCCATGGCATTACTCCAAAACTGTTCCATGTTTCTTCATCAAACTGGCTATAAATAAAGCTAGTTAGTCTTGTGATCGATTTTTAGCTCTGCTTATGGGATGCCGAGTTGTCCGTCGTCCGTTGTTAACTTTTGTCTCGTTAAGACGATAGGGCCTTCATTTTTCATCCAATCTTTACCAAACTTTAACAGGTTGTTAATATCAATGAAAGCTCGGATGAGTTCGAAAACCAGCCAGATCGGCCAAGTAACAGCGGAGTTATGGCTCTTGATTTAGTTCAAAATGCTATATTGCTATATTTTGCCTCAAGACGATAGGGCCTTCATTTTTCAACCTATCTTTACCAAACTTTACCACATTGTTAATATCAATGAAAGCTCGGACAAGTTCGAAAACCAGCCAGATCGGACCAGTAACACCAGAGTTATGGTCCTTGATTTAGTTAAAAATGCTATATTGCTATATTTTGCCTGGTTAAGATGATAGGGCCTTCGTTTTTCATCCTATCTTTATCAAACTTTACCACATTGTTAATATTAATGAAAGCTCGGACAAGTTCGAAAACCAGCCATATCGGACTAGTAACAGGGGAGTTGTGGCCCTTGATTTAGTTAAAAATGCTATATTTTGCCTCGTTAAGACGCTAGGGGCTTCATTGTTCATCTGATCTTTACCAAACTTTATCAGATTGTAAATGTCATTGAAAGCTCGAATAAGTTCGAAAACCAGCCATATCGGACCAGTAACGGCGGAGTTGTGGCCCTTGATATAGTTAAAAATGGTATATTTTGCCTCGTTAAGATGATAGGGGCTTCATTGTTCATCAGATCTTTACCAAACTTTATCAGCTTGTTAATGTCAGTGAAAGCTCGAACAAGTTTGAAAACCAGCCATTTCGAATAAGTAACAGCAGAGTTATGGCCCTTGATTTAGTTAAAAATGCTATATTTTGCCTCGTTAAGATGATCGGGGCTTCATTGTTCATCTGATCTTTACTAAACTTAATCAGATTGTTAATATCAATGAAAGCTCGAACAAGTTCGAAAACTAGCCATATTGGACCAGTAACAGCGGAGTTATGGCCCTTGATTTAGTTAAAAATGCTATATTTTGCCTCATTAAGACGATAGGGGCTTCATTGTTCATCCGATCTTTACCAAACTTTATCAGATTGTTAATCTCAATGAAAGCTCGGACAAGTTCGAAAACCAAACATTTCGGACCAGTAACAGCTTAGTTATTTAGTTCAAAACGCTGTATTTTGCCTCGTTAAAGGGACACTGTCCGTAAGTAAGCAGATATTGAGCATAACCAAATAACTGTCAGACTTTTATTCATTGAAATGTATACATGAAAACATGAAAACATGAGGATAGACCCTAAGAAGTATATAGGAATACATTCGTGAGTTTGAAGAAAAAAAAGAAGTTCTAATTATTAAATGTAAATAAAGTGGGACCCACAATATTTACCTTTTATGCGTTCACGTGACTTCCATAGCGCACTAGGTTCTCACCATAGTATGTATAGCCCGCTTAGCTCAGTTGGGAGCGAGTTCCGACAACTTTACGCTCACGCACACTTATTTTTACTGCGAGTTTGGGCTGCGAGTTCAAACCCACGAAGTGGATTTGCTTTTTTTTTGCACCGCGATCGAATTCCGTTAAACAATCTTGCTATTAATTAGTAAATATTGAAAAATGTTTAGTGTATAATGTTTGCAAACATAATTATTGGGTGTTTTATAAGCTAAAAGTTACGGACAGTGTCCCTTTAAGACGAGAGGGCCTTCATTTTTCATCCGATCATTACCAGATTTTTTTTTTTTTTATTATTATTTATTGATTTTTTATTGATTTTTTTTTTTGATTTTTTTTTAAATTGATTTTTTTATTTTGATTTTTTTTTAGCTCTATGTTGGACCAGTCGGACCAGTAACAGTGGAGTTATGGCTCTTGATTTAGTTGAAATGCTATATTTTGCCTCGTTAATACGATAGGGCCTTCATTTTTTATCTGATCTTTACCAAACTTTAACAGATTCTTTAGTTATGGCCCTTGATTTAGTTCAAAGCTGTTTTTTGCCCGAAACTTCAAAAAAACGTAAATAACAGTCACTCGCTTCATTGATGTTATAAGAGCCATGTTAGCCAGTAGAGCGTCCACAGGCCCTCTTGGGCCTCCTGTTTATTGTAATATCAATAATGTTTTTGTTTGAGTCCTCTTAGCCCAGAAATCCCCTCGGACCAAAATAACTGTTCAGTAGATCTACAGATTTCACTTGACCAGAATTTTTGTTTGCTGTGCTGTGAAAGTTATATTGTTGGATTGGAAATAACGTAATTAAGAACTAGTTACTTGAACTCGATAAAGTACTTGTGAAGTTATGAGTTAAAAAATAGCAATTTCATCATACTGCGCTGCTGATGTCACCATAATGGTACACACCAATGGGCATTAAATATTATACAATTATGGACTTTTCAGCTGTTATACATGATGTGATATGCACCAAAAAAATCATTATTGACCGAGGCGATAGCCGAGGTCAATAATGATTTTTTGGTACATATCAACATCATGTATAACAGCTGAAAAGTCCATAACTGTTTTATTATATAACCCTCAATTTACAATTATATAAAACAGGTCAATATCAAAAAAACAATTATATAAAACAGGTCAATATCAAAAAAACAGGTCAATATCAAAAAAACAGGTCAATATCGCTAGATATTTTTTCTAAAAAATTACTTTTTAGCCAATGAAAACGCGTCTATTTATAGGTTATATAATAACACGTGATATGTGTTCAGTTATACGTCATCTCACACCTCACATTGTTTTTGAAGAAAAAAAACAATGGCGAAGTGAAATCTGTAGATCTACAAACAAATGAACCTTATTTTGGCCCGAGGGGATTTCGGTATAATAAAAAAACGTCACTTTCATGAGAGGGTGATGGTAAGAATGTTCACCCTTTGGAAATAGATTATCACCATCCTCGGGATGAACATTTTTACTATCACCCTCTCAGTATGTGATATTTATGAAATAACAATTGTGTAATATTTCCTGTATCTGGCCATGAATAACTATGTGATCATAGATTATAAGAATCCATCATGAGTTTCCATGTGAGATAGGGAAATCTCATCCGAGGGTCAGAATCGTAACCTGGGACGAGGCTCCGCTGTATTCCTGGTCGCAATTCTGATCCAGAGGGTGAGATTTACCTATCTCACATGGATTATTTTTCTCCCATTATGCGCTTTAAAAGTACATGTATATCTCAATGACTATTTGATTTTACGCTAGAATAAGGCGACGTTTCATGTAAGAGTCGCATGTCATGTAAGATAGAGTTTTCTTGCATACCGGACAAGGAAATCAGTAATTTTACCGGGGCTAGATATTTCCATCTCACTAAAAGTCACGCGC
This sequence comes from Cyrtodaria siliqua, assembly GCA_037043455.1. Taxonomy (NCBI): domain Eukaryota; kingdom Metazoa; phylum Mollusca; class Bivalvia; order Adapedonta; family Hiatellidae; genus Cyrtodaria; species Cyrtodaria siliqua. The sequence goes on from JAWPHD010012255.1 coordinate 7,661, forward strand.
GCACCAACATCCTGTATGCAGGAAACATCCGGTATGCAGAAAAACATGCAAAACGTTAGTAGCTGGCGGCGTCAACGCACAACATATCTCTGATATGCAAGAAAAAAATCTTTCGTTGGTATTCGGTTCAGATAGGGAATTCCAACCCGATTAAAACACTTATACCGCAGGTTGGAACATGACTAGAAATGGGAGAAATGGGAGAATAGTTGTTAAATACATAACAAGAAATTAGTGTTTAAGGTTTTATCTGCTGTTATTGTTCTGTACATGTTTCCATTTTAACCTGAATTAATTCTGTGAATAGTCAATGTATATGGTTAGCTATCCGGGTCATAACGCTTATGATGTTGCACGTAACCAAATTATGTTAAAGTAACACGTAACATAACTAACCAATGAAATCATGTTCTTATGTTACGCTTAACATAGGCTTAAAATACCCGTCACATAAGAACATGATTTCATTGGTTAGTTATGTTATTCGTAACATAATTTGGTTACGCGTTACATCTTAAGCGTTATGACCCTGATGGCTAACCATAGATGTAGGGTATTTAACAGAGATACAGAGGTCTGACAGACTGGGTTACTTGCGCAGAGGCATAGCCTGCACATGGCTTCCCACCTCTCACTGGTTGTACACCGGTACGCTTCCTTCTACATTGGTTGGACCCGTACCTTTTCCATGCTGACCACGGTCCCCAGTATCCATCAACTGTTAAACATGAGAAAATATATACTGATAAAAATAAGGTTAGCAAGTAAACAACATAAATCCCGTTGACCAGATTCTAGGATATGTGTAGAAGCGGTCATAGGCAATATAGCTTAATTAATTATCAGTTATATTAAGGGAATACGTCTCAAACGAAATATGCGAAAACAATAGCAACATGTGGTAATCTACATGTTTTACAGAAATAATTTCGCTCTTATTTCAATGTAAAGGGAGATAATTTCACAAATGGTAAACTTTGGTTCCTAATATCTTTATAAGGGCAAGGAAATTGTCGATTGTTTTAGCGTTTTTTTAGCGCGACTGATCAGAGATCAGCAGAGCTTATGCCGTCTGTCCATTTGTCCGTCTGTCAGTAAACTTTTATTTGTAGCGACAACTCCTCTGAAACTACTGGATGGGTATTCATGAAACTTTACAGAAAGGTTGCCCATAAAGTCTAGTTGATCCTAGCAAAAATTCATGTTGACGTGAAATCCAAGATGGCCACCAAATCTAAAAATAGATTTTTAAAAAACAAGTTTGTAGCGACTACTTCTTGAAAACTCTATGTGATATTGATATGGGACTTTTTCTAAAATGATCAGCATGACATGATGTTGGTCCTTATCGAAAATCGTTTTGATTCGACTTTAAACATGGCTGCCAGCGGCCATCTTTGTTTACATAGAGTTATTTAATAAAAACTTGTAGCGACTACTCCTCTGGAACTACTAGACGGATTTCCATAGAACTACACAGGAACTTCACAGGAATGTTGCTCTTGATGTCTAAATGATCCTAGAAACATTTGAGGTTGGTCGGAAATTCAAGATGGCCACCACAGCTAAAAATAGATTTTCAAAAAACAAGTTTGTAGCGACTACTTCTTGAAAACTATAAGTGATATTGATATGGGACATTTTCTAAAATGATCAGTATGACATGATGTTGATCCTTGTCGAAAATTATTTTGAGTAGGTCATTTATGTATAGTAGAAAGAGAATTGGCCTGAAGACAGAACCTTGGGGTACGTCTTTAGTGACTACTTGAAAACTATAATTGATATTGATATGGGACTTTTTCTAAAGTGATCAACATGACATGATGTTGATCCAATTATTTTGATTTGACATTAAATATTTTGATTCAACATTAAATATGGCTGCCAGTGGCCATCTTTGTTTACATAGAGTTATATAATGAAAACTTGTAGTGACTACTCCTCTGAAACTACCTGACGGATTTTCATGAAACTTCACAGGAATGTTGCTCTTGATGTCTAGTTGATCCTAGCAAAAGTTCAGGTCGGTCGGAAATTCAATATGGCTGCAATGGTTAAAAATAGATTTAAAAAATGCGATTTTGTGGTGACTGTTTCTCAAATAACATAAGTGATATTGATTTGGAACCTTTACCAAAATGACTGGCACGACATCTTGCAGGCTGATCAGGGTTTAACTGTCTTGATGCTCATCAGTCATTTGATCAAAACACTCCATTATACATTCATAGAAGTGTAAGGATTTAGTCTCTTTTGTATTTTGACTCTCAGAAAAAGACTGAAAACAAATTGTAGGATTTTAAGATTTTATTTTAATTCTGGTTTTCCAGCTATAACCTGAGACAAGAGCAAATCTACTGAGATAGTAACATAATTCTCAGGAAAAATTGCATAACATGACCTATGTGTGACCTGGTCACACACCTGCTATATTTCTGAATACAGATCATTCCATTTCTGTTCCACAGTGTCATTTGGAGCAGAAAAAAGAGGATATACTAAGGTTGATGTTGTAAGGGATTTAATTGATATAGTTTTATAATTAACTTTTTGGTAGCATTATGACATTTTTATAAGCTGGAAAAAAATATATTCTTTAGAGTAGGATAAAATGGAATGAGATTATAATGTTGCATAATAAATCATAATATTTAGGAATATTGGAATATTGCTCTTGATGTCTGGTTGGTCCTAAGAAAAAATCAGATTGGCCTAAAATTCAAGATGGCCACCATGTCTAAAAATAGATTTATTACATACAATTTTGTGGCAACTACTTCTATAAAACCGTAAGCGGTTTGGTACCTTTACCAAAATGACTTTTATAAAACTTTACAGGAATGTTGGTTTTGATGTCCAGTCAGTTACATTAAGTACAAATTAGGTTGGCAGGAAATTCAAGATGGCTGCCACAGCTTAAATACTTGTTTGTGGCAACTAATTATCAAAAAACATAAGTGGTATTAATTTGGAACCTTTACTTAAATGACTGGCATGACATGTAGTTGGTCTTAAACAAAATTCATTGATTCTATGTCAAACATGGATGCCTGTGACCATCTTTTTTTTAGATAAGAGTGATAATAGGAAAAACTTGTGGCGACCTTCTCTGAAACCATTTCCATAAAACTTCACAGGTTCCCATGGCTGATGAAGCTATCAAATCCACATCTTGTTATATTTCTTTATTTTTGTTTGTTTTATTATCTCTACTGGCCAAGTTCGAAAACCAGCCAGATCGGACCAGTAATGGCGGAGTTGTGGCTCTTGATTTAGTCAAAAATGCTATATTTTCTCTTGGGCCTCTTGTTTCAGTAGATATGATCAGTGAGAATATCATTAACAAGATAACGTATAAGTTAAATGAGCAGATCATTAACAATGGGATTAAGTGAGCAGTGCATTTCAGTGACTTATTTATATGTATTGAGTTATGCATTCAGTTTAGTGAGTAATGTGTATGTTCAGTGAGTATGTTAGTAACGAGAGCTGTCAGAACTTTCCAGGCCCAATGTTCCAGGCCTTGAGAAGTATAGGGACAACTGTCAAAGATCTTCTCAAGAACCAGTTGTAGATTTTTCAGAAATAATCTTTATATCCTAGACTTTCAAGTATGTTCAAATGAAGTCGCTAAAATAATGATTTCGACCCAGAGGTCCGAAGTTTGTTCATTAATATTCATAGGGAAAATTAAAAAAAAAAAACTATCTCAGGACTAGGTATGATAATGGATAAAATTGGCTCCCAATATTGAAAGTTTTAATGCACAAGTTTTGAACATCTAATTTAGCTACAAATGAACTGAATCAATATTAAAACTCATTACAAGTACATTTGAAGTCTCTAAATGAGTTTAAGAGCCCCACAAACGAGGCCTTTTCTTTCAAAAAATGAAAGTTGTGTTCATTTTCAGCAGTTTTCGATCAGTTTTTGGTCTTGGAAATACAGAGCGCACCCTCGAGCACAGCTTTTTTTTTGTTGAAACAGGAACTTGATAGGAATGCATCATCAGCCAAAAAACTGTATGTGCTCGGAGGTGCGCTCTATATTTTTAGGATCAAAATCTTGCCCAGAAAGGTCCAAAATCTACAAAATGTAACAAAATTACCAAAAATACCGGTTTTTGAGACCGTATTAAATCTTCTAGATAAATAAAATAAATAAAAATATGTTTTGAAGATAGAATATGATCAATTTACTTCAATATGCACAACAGATTATATGTAAATATTGTTTTTTTGCATTTTGAATATATTGGGGGCCAAAATACTCCTTTATCATACCTTGTCCTTTAGACAGTAATTTTTCAGAAATAGTCAAAATATACTAAATGATGTTCCCAGAGTTTGTTTTTTTTGCAGTTACTAATATTACTACTACTATTTATATGACATAGTAACGTTTCAGATATTTTGGTGGGGCCTAATCTTTTCAGTTTTTGATAACAAAAGCACTTGTTAGTGTGGGTAAGGGTTTGAGGTGGGGTGTGTGTGTGTGTGTGTGGAGGTCATCACACATTTGATCAAACTATTTGGTGGAGTGGTAAAACGTTCTCTGGCCACCAATCAGATTTTTTTGGTGGGGCAGGGGAGGGAGCACGGGGCATTATAGTTTAAGTAATGAAAGTATATTAATTTAGGCAAGAAATACCTTGACAAGTCTGGGATCCGTTACACTTCATTGTCTCAGTGGAATCTCCTTGGCAATCTCTTTCTTATTGTAAAGGTGCGGGATTAGTGCACGTGCGACGTCTGACCATTGTGCCTGTTTGAGTATTGCACATGACAGAACATGCGTTCCATGGCAACCATGTGCTCCATTCACCATCTGCAATTTTCGTTAAAGTGCATGGTAATTAGTGTGATCGTGGTTGAGATATTCATATCATACTACTTATCTACAGCCACATCAGACGTGTGTGTGTGTGCGTTCGTGCGTGCGTGTGTGTGTGTGCGTGCACGCCTGTCCATTCAAACGTGACAAAGAGAAAAAGGAATTATATGTTATCGTATAACATTTGAATCCAATGCAAAAAAAATCTCTAATTGGTTCATTTGCTATCACATGCTCCCCGGCCACAAGCTTTTCCGGACTCAGGCCGGTATAATTATGCTCATGAAACACCAGAGCTAAGCCCCTTAATCAGTAAAAGATAAAATAAAAATAAAAATTAATAAACACACGCACAAGAACTTAAGCATTTATAATCCGGTCTTCACGACACTTGTTCGCAGTAAATGGCCACACTGTCTGGGTCAAGTTTGACAGTCGGCCAAATTGCCACAGAAATACCTGGAGTTATGGCACTTGAAAAAAATAAAATAAGCAGTTACCACTCAATAACTTCCAAGTTTTTATAATCAAGTCCTCATGAAAAGTGGCCACATTGTCTAGGTCAGGTTCCATAACTAGCCTGAATTCACCAGGAGTTATGGCCCTCGAAATGTTGAAGAAAAGTTGGTTTCTGAAAAATAACTTAAGTATTTGTAATCCAGTCTTCATGTAACTTGGTCAACATGTTTATGGTCACAATGTTTACATCAAGTTCGATAACCAGCCTGATTGCCCCAGAAATACTCCAGTTAGTTAGTCTAGGTCAAGTTCGAAAACCAGCATGATTGCCCCAGAAATGCTGGAGTTAGTCTAGGTAAAGTTCGAAAACCAGCCTGATTGTTCCAGATACGTCAAAGTTATATCCTTTGAATTGGTAAAATAATAATATAAAACGGCGGTTTCTGCACAATAACTAAAGCATTTATATTTACGAAATAAAATATTTCCATCGAGTTTATATTGTCTCAGTCTTCAGGCCGCATTTTGATATTCGATTTGTGTTGCTTATATAAAATTGGTCAAAGATCAGCAGAGTTTATGCCATGGTGCGTCGTCCGTCAGTTTGTCCGTCCGTAAACTTTTTTTGTGGTGACTACTCTGAAAGTACTTGATGTAATTTCACGAAACTTCGCAGGAATGTTGCTCTTGATGTCTAGTTGATCTTAGCAAAATTTCAGATAGGCCGGAAATTCAAGATGGCCACCACGGCTAAAAATAGATTTAAAAAAATGTGACTGTGCTTCTCAAAAACCATAAGTGATATTGATTTGGAACCCTTACCAAAATGACTACCATGACATGTAGTTGGTCCTAACCAAAGTTTACATAGAGTTATGTAGGTTTACATAGAGTTATATAGGTTTACATAGAGTTATATAGGCGACTACTCCTCCGAAACTACTTGATGGATTTTCATGAAACTTTACAAGAATGTTGCTCTTGAGGTCTAGCTGATCCTACCAAAAAGGGTCGGTCAGAAATTCAAGATGGCCACAATGGCTAAAAATAGATTTTAAAAATGTGATTTTGTGGCGACTACTGCTCAAAAAACATAAGCAATATTGATTTGGAACCTCTGGGTGCTCATCAGTCATTTTATCGAAACTCCCCATTGTACATCGGAACACTCCTTTGTACTATAAATGGACTGGTCCAAATTCAAAAAAAGGACAGTCCGTTAAACACTCATAGAGGTGTAAGGATTAAGTCTCCTTTGTATTTTTGGCTCTCAGGAAAAGACTGAAAACAAATTGTAGGATTTTAAGATTTTATTTTAATTCTGATTTTCCAATTATAACCTGAGACAAGAGCAAATCTACTTGTACTGGTGAGACATAATTCTCAGGAGAAATTGCATATTATCTGTGACCTGGTCACACACCTGCTATATTTCTGTATACAGATCATTCCATTTGTGATTTGGAGCAGAAAATAGGATATACTAAGGTTGATGTAAGGGATTTAATTGATATAGCTTTAAAATTAAAATGTGTGGTAGCATGACATTTTTATAAGCTGTAAAAAGATATATTCTTTAGAGTAGGATAAAATTAAATGGGATTATAATATTGCATAGCTAATGTTGCATAATAAATCATAATATTTAGGAATATAGGAATATTGCTCAATGTCTAGTTGGTCTTCAGTAAAAATCAGGTTGGCCTGAAATTCAAGATGGCCATGTCTAAAAATAGATTTATAAAATACAATTTTGTGGCGACTACTTCTCTAAAACCTTAAGTGGTATCGGATTGGTACCTTTATCAAAATGACTTTTATAAAACTTTACAGGAATGTTGATCTTGATGTCCAGTTAGTCCCAAGTGAAAATCAGGTTGACTGGAAATTCAAGATGGCTGCCACAGCTTAAATACATATTAAATACATATTAAATACATATTAAGTGGTATTGATTTGGAACCTTTACTAAAATGACTGGCATGACCTGTAGTTGGCCCTAAACAAAATTCGTCAAACGACCATCTTTTCAAACGACCATCTTTTTTTAAATAGAGTGATAATAGGACTTAACTTCTCTGAAAGTGTTGGTCTTATTTCCATAAAACTTCACAGGTTCCCATGGCTGATCAAGCTATCAAAATCTATCAGTAGAGCTTCAAGGTCATTGACCTCTTGTTAAACATTACAGTCATTCATGAGGATATTTAGATGAAATGAAATTCGGTTTTACGTCCTGTTAACACATCATATAACATCATATTCGGACAGTTATATTTAAAATATGCCAAGATATGAATGACAACTGCATATATTTGTATTTTACTTGGGCCCCGTATTCATAAAGCAACTTCAGTGGAAAATAATACTTAAAGCTACAGACGCCCTATATCAATCGATTTCTTCTTTGTAGGCGTGTCTTTATTTGTAACTTCATGTTCACAAGCTCATGTCGAAATCGGGTATTTAAGCGAGCAAATATAGAGCATGAAATCATTTACTGTATATACATCGACCAATGCACATCGTACCTATACACAGGTAACAGTAATTTTTACCGAAAAAAAAAAGTTAGCTTCATTCGGGGCTCGAACACACGACCTTCTGATTTCAAGTCCTGTGCTCTATCCACTGAACTACAATGCTACTTGAGAAAATAGTATACTAACTACCATATATTATGAGGCAAAATAACTTAACATATTTGAACGCAACTAAAGGTGGATCAATAAATATGCAGTCCATATTGTCGCACGTGTAAATTATCATTGCCTGGTGTAATACTGTATCTTATCAGTATGAAACTAATACTTTGTCTCAAATCAACCATATATCGACTTGTTATTTAGCACTTGATGAGTTTGTGTGCGCGCTCTTGTTATTACGTAATGCCTATTTAGTGTTAAAAATGCTACAAAATACCAATAAATAGCAGTGGTCTAGAGGTTCAGCGTACATCTTTGAAATCTTACACGTGCAAGACTGTGGTTCAAATCCCGTTCCGGGCAACTAATTTTTTATCACATTTGTTCTGGAGACGTATATTTATCGAAGTTACCTGTACTTGAAACTACTTCACACGTGACTCATTCATATTCATGAGTTATTATAAGTTAAAATAGGGACTGTACAGCTTTCAGATATTGCTAAGAAAAAGTATTGTGAATATTTTTTTACATATTTTCAAATATGCTTATTTTACTTGTCGTTGTTCACTAGACGACTGCTTCACTGCGCATGTCCTATTAGGAAAAGACTGCTCCTGCATAATCATGTTCACTTTTGTACGAGGGTAAACTTTCTTTTTGCACTTGAATCGTACCTAATGATGATTGCAAGTAATAATAGACATATTGAAATAGTGTTTGCGGTAGTTTTTTAATTGGGTTATGAATTTGCTTTTAATAAAAAATGCTTTTTAAACTAGGCAAATTTTGAAAAAAGGGTCCCCGTGTGGTTGCCGGGGTAGAATACAACCACTGCAAACACACCGTCACATGCAAAGGGGTAGGGCCCCCCCCCCCCCCCCCCCCCCCATTCATATTCATTTTGTCATTTTTTGTTCATGCTCATTAAAGGTCTTCATCATGACCCCTGCATTGTTTCAGGTGCCATCTCGCTCACATCACTAAGAGCAGTGGCAGAAAAACAAACATGGCTCCAGCGTAAATGGAATGTCTACAATAGAATTTGCAGCAACTCTGCAATTCAGGGTGAGAAGGTCCTAGGCCCATTCTCCATATTTTATTTCGATGTACATGGAGTTTGAGCCTGGCATGTTCATGCCTGTTAGGCGCCATATAACTTTTCATGTGTTGGTGTGCCTTAAAACCCAATTCAATTTGAAAAAGGGTGGCTCCTGCATAATCATGTTCACTTGTACAGTGTAAACTTGTTTGTTTGCACTTTTATCGTACCTGTCGTTGAGTGTAAGTAATAATAGACATATTGAATTAGTGTTTGCCTCAGTTTTTAAGTGGATTGTAATTTGGTTTCAACAAAAAAACTTTGTTTAACTTGGCCATTTTTTTTCAAAAAAAAAAAAGTCTCCTTCATAGTCATGTTCATTTTTAAGCCCCGTGTGGTTCCCTGGGGCCCCGTTTGGTCATGGGGCAAAGAATAGGGCCACTGCAGATCCCTTTGGAGGGGTAGGCAGAGGGGTAGAATCCCCCCAAATTCATGTTCATTTTATCATTTTTTGTTCATGTTCATTAAAGGTCTTCATCATTGTTTCAGGTGCCATCTCGCTCACATCAAAATAGCAGTGGCAGAAAAACAATAAACGTGGCTCCAGCGTAAATGGAGTTTCTACGATAGAATTTGAAGCAACTCTGCAGTTCAGGGTGAGAAGGTTCTAGGCCCATTTTCCATATTTTATCTCGATGTACATGGAGGATGAGCCTGGCATGTTCATGCCTAGTAGGCGCCATATAACCTTTCATGTGTTGGTGCGCCTTAAAACCCAATTCAATTCAATTAGCACATTACATAAATCAGTCGTATGTGGACAGCCTAAAGGCATGATTAATCGAAACTGCCACGTCGATGACCTATTGGAATAATTGGATGATCGGGAATAATCGGAAATTGCCGAAATTCTGGCGGAGAAAGCTAGAGCGCTAAAATGTAGTCTATGACCGGCGCTAATATCATATTCATCATTGCGCTAAATTTAATTAAATATGCCCGAAACCATCGGAAATCGTCTACTGCACAAAATTTTGACTACGCTAAATAATCGTTTCTTCAGCAGTTTGTTATTTAGTATGTGTAATTAATTAATTTGTTAAATATTGTTACAAAAAAAAGAATGACAGGGAAACAGTCTCTTAATTCCTGTGTACTTGACATGTTTCTGGCTAATTGGTGTACACAAGTTAAAGGGTTAAGTGTTACTCGTGTTTTACCAGTGGCAGATTTTGGTGACATGAAAGTATATACTCAGTGTACTAATACTATTGAATCGGCTGTTTGAACTTTCGTCGGACACCAAACCAGTTTGTACGAGGGCTGTCCGAAAAGTTCGAGGACACGTCAAAATATTAATTGATTTTCCTATTTTATCAAGCTAATTACTACTCGGTTTTGATGAACGTATGCAGCATTTCATATTTAACAACACCTTTTAAAATATATATGTTGTTCTGACCTTTATTACGGAAATTATTGATGCACCTGCTATCATAAACTATATATATAACTACAAGCAAGGTTTTACGCAAGCGTAAAATAGCTGCCGACAGACAAGAAGTTAACATAATAATATATCATGTCACGGGTGTTAAAACAATATTGAAAAAAATAAATGTTGTCACAGAGACAGAAACACGCCATGACCTTTTTTTCTGACATTCTTCCCGATTTTTACCATCAGTTCTTCCTATCAAGCATTTTAAATCAATGTGGATGACCTCGCTTCTTTCTGTTCAAATACCTTGACATGCCTTACATATTCCACGACGTGCTAGAGGTACACATCAGCACAGAAATACAATTGTTCACATGTAAGGGTTACGTGTGCATTACAACATAAACTGTTCACTGTTACCATGTATAAGATAACGTTATTAAAGAGAAAACTGTAAAGGACTGTTGCTACCTTACCATCAGCAATAATGAAGCTCAAAGAAAATTTTAAAAAAAAGAAAAAAAAAGAAAGGAAATCAGCAGGCTTGAACCCTACTTCCTGTGCACTAAATCGGCGCCTCTATCAACTGCGCTATTGAGGCTTGTGAATGTTTCATCGCTAATATACATATAATAGTAATGATTACATGCTACATTTTTCAGTAGACTGGTTGCGAAAACGTCATGTGAAATGGTAACCTTTCAACATTACAAAATATGTGTTTATACCATTAAAGTTTTTCAGACGAGTTCTCTAGGAATTCAAGTTGTAAAGCATGCTTCTTGCCACTTACATGAGTCACAGTTTGTTAACCATAGACAGATATAAGAGTCATAAGAGATGAAACTCCCGGCAGTGGTTACTTCCCCTTTCTGTTACAGCAACCACTGTCACCACACAAATTTACAATCTCCACGCAGAGTTATGTAAACATTTCAAACAGAAGCTCGATAGAAGACATTTACTTAAAAAATTAACTCATAGAAATAAAAATTGAAATTATTTAATATAGGTCTATATTTAATCTTTGCAGATCACGCAAAAGGATTTATTATAAACATCGTCAAAAGCTTTTTGAATAATCACGTGACCTACCTACTTTGACGTTGACAGAGTCAAATGAGGAACGAGTGTACTCTGGGTAGAGATTGACAAATTTATAGCTGAAATCCAGCTAAGTTTCATTTTTTGGTTAATTATTTGTCAGGTCAATATTTCAACTTGCTTTGTTCGTAATATTGGAAAAAAGTGTGAAAAACGCTATCTGGTTACAAAAAAGTTTTTTTTTTTTTTTTTTTTAGCGAAAATATATTTAATATGCACATCGGTTACTTGGTTACTTATAAACAGACATGTATTCCGTTGAGAACATTACAGAAGCTGTGCGTAAATTTAATAAAGAGATTACACCCAAGCCAAAACAGATAGAATGTTTTCAACATCTTCTCGAAGGTGATGATGTTATTGCCAATTTGCCTGTTGGTACGGCAAGAGTTTGCTGTACCAAGCATTAGGCATACCGGAAGTAAATCACTGTGGTATTCATGCCTGGTGTAATACCGGAAGTAAATCACTGTGGTATTCATGCCTGGTGTATCGAAAGGAGTTCCCAAATATATAATCCCTAACTTTTTTTGTGATAAAAGGCATTTTTGAGTATTTAAGGCCTGTTTTTCTGGCTGAAATGACTTTATTGACTTGTTTGTGATAGCTGAAAACCATTTGCATGGTTGTATGATGATTTTATTTGTCAACTTGACAGTTTTGAAAGTGAAAGTAGAACACATTTAAGAGGTGCCGAATGAACGCAGTTTGTTCACGGTATCAACAAAGATCAGAATTTTATTTTCTTATATGCCTGATGACCCCTACTATTCTCAGCAGTTTTCTAGAGAGGCAGGTCTCATGACTAAGAACATGTAAGTGAATCTTAGTTTGAACTTCATTTTGAAAAATGGATAACTAAAAAGCTTACTCAATATTGCATTGGACTCAATGGGATTTGATTTACTTCTGGTACACCTATAACCCTTGTGTATCGCCATTTTGTAATCACATGGCCTCAGCTATCGTCACGTGATTTGTGTGGTGGCAAGGATTATTGGCTACAAAATATCACTGCGCGGAGGTTGTAAAAAGATAACACTGAATGTTAAGAGAAACGAAGGAATCTGTTTCATTTCATATATATATACTAGCAGTTTCGATAAACTAATTAATAGTGCATCACACGTAGAATAACGTCTATGCAATTGCAACCAAAATCAGTCAAGCAAAATATTATGAAACTATACTTCATTGCATATATTAAAGGGACACTGTCCGTAACTTTTAGCTTATAAAACACCCAATAATTATGTTCGCAAACATTATACACTAAACATTATTCAATATTTACTAATAAAAAGCAAGATTGTTTAACGGAATTCAATCGCGGTACAAAAAAAAGCAAATCCACTTCGTAGGTTTGAACTCGCAGCCCAAACTCGCAGTAAAATTGAGTGTGCGGAACTCGCTCCCGACTGAGCTAAGCGGGCTATACATATTACGCAATACATACTATGGTGAAAACCTAATGCGCTATGGAAGTCACGTGAACGCATAAAAGGTAAATATTGTGGGTCCCACTTTATTTACATTTAATAATTAAAACTTTTCTTTTTTTTAAACTCACGAATGTATACCTACATACTTCTTAGGGTCTATCCTCATGTTTTCATGTATACATTTCACTGAATAAAAGTCAGACAGTTATTTGGTTATGCTCAATATATACTTACTTACGGACAGTGTCCCTGGGCACGATAAGAAAATATTGGAGACAAAAATCAATCGTTACCGTCCTAGGTATGCGTCTTCGTAGTGTCCACAGCCTGTCCGGTCATCGCACAGTCAAAGAGGAAAGCATAGTGGCGAACTGTAAATGAGTCTACCACGAAACATGCAGTGCGTTGCTAAATGATAACGGGTTTAACAAGTTTAATCAAGATTGTATGAAAGTGTTCATGACCAAGTATCTTACGAAGTTTGTAATCACGTCACCTTTGAAGTCAGGTTGTGACAGACCTTGTCGCAAAAGAGTTCTCAAATTACATTTATATTTTGAAAGCAGATCAGGGTTACGATAATAAAAGTGTGCAAAGTCTTTTCTGGTAACGGTAGCGCTGGTTGAGTAGTTTTTTTTGTTATAAAAAGGTTATGAATATTTAAGTCCTCAACTCGGCTACAAGCTCTAGAAAATGAATAAGTTTAGAAACATGTCCCTAAGATGTTTCTCTGGGAACATCCCTGTCTAAGTAGGGATAATTAACGATATCGAAATTTAAATCATCTCTCTTGTCATACATTATGCTTATTATTGCTCTATTTTCAGTTGAGAGATGTAAATCGAGGAATAAACCTCAGTATCAGAAATATTGGCTGTGTTAAGTTGAAGGGTATACATTATTATAATTACCATAGTAGAAAATAAAGGGCTGTCAATGTTTAATATGTCATCCAGATACCGAGACATGTCATTAAAGTATTCGATGCTATCTGCCTGAGTATCTAGTAAAAAAATCAACATGAAATCTCTGTCATTGCAGTACAAACACAAGTCTGCGACAAGCGGTGCACAGTTAGTACCCATTTGTGTAACAACAATTTATATTTGCATCGCTATTGCATTCGCTACGATGAATCTTATTTGACACGCTGCATTTAATTTTCCAATGAATACCATTACCTTCGGAATACCTCATGATATGCCATTGAATGATGGGCGGAGCTTAACTTAATAGAATATTGCGCATGAGGGGTGTGTCTAACATGTTGCCGATCGTAACGGCTGTTACATTTTACTCCATAAAAATCCCCGTATAATACATTATTTTTTTCGAAATAAATAGTAAATCTGGCGTATATAGAGAAGAAATCAACGCCATTTTAAAGGTAAATATGTATGCAAATATAAGGAACGAAATGCGCTCTTTTGGTTTTCATTGGGGTATGAAAAACATTTGGATGGTTTAAAGTCTTCGGACTCCACACACTTTAAACCACCCAAATATTTTTCAAACTCTAATGAAAACCAAAGGAGCGCATTAATTTTCATTCCTTAAGTCTATACCAGTAGTTCCATACATGACGATAATGTTATCTAATAGGAATATAGGTCATTCACAAACGTCATGGCAAGTCCACATAGTGTAATTGTCTGAAGTGCCGTTAGTAAAAACACTTTATTATTGTTACAAGCCAAAAATATGTTTTTCTCTAGCAAAAGTCTTTTGAATAGGAGCAATACGCTTGTCTTTAATAAGGTTGCGCGGTAAGGTTGTATATAGAAAATTCAGTTGAAAATTGACGTTTATTGCAACTTTTATCAAGACCATCTCCTGAAATGTATCGTTATCATTAATTAACTACTTAATATCTCTCTTTATTCCTCTGCGTAAGAAAAAACAAGAGATATATGTTTAATAGAACATTTAATAACAAGTATCTGATTCAAATATACCGCTCGACGGCGCGTTGGAAAATCACACACGAACGTGATAACAGCTATATTTCAGCGAAGTCGATGTAACCGAATTTACTTGTGTTGAAAATGACGCAAAACACCATACAAACAAACGAACAAACAAACACACAAATAATCAAACCTTAATTATTTTGATTGTCTACATTACATAGGCGAACTAATTTATCATCGAAAGGCTGCAACGTTGTGTTTTTTTCTTCAAAACGGCTTCCTTAAAGAGAACAAACCTTGGTCATATATTGGCCTTGTTGGCTTATTCAATCAGATTGCTTGGATTTCATATTGGCCGAATTTTCTCATATTGGCCGAGTTTATCTCCATATTGGCCTTGTTTTTACCATATGATGCGTGCAGTTTCATGCAAACCACGGCAGATATTAAGTAGTTAATTAATAATCTAATATGACAGATGTATCTCAAATCATAGTATATTAAAATAGTACACTGAACAAACGTTATTATTGGTCACCTGTGGTTTATGGTTATTTGAAAACAAACAAAACATGACTGTAATTTAATAATCTATCTCATAAAATAATGCCATTCACATATTTGCTGAACAGTTCTTTAAAAATCAAACAAAAAAAACTCATAGATCTAGTTCAAAAGTAACAAAGGTATCAAATTCAACACCCTCAAAACCCAATGTCACAATTTCAAAATGGCGTTTAATATCCGGTGTGGCCTCCATCAGCTCGGCACCGCGCTCTCCTTCATACAACACATTTCTGGATGGACTGTTCTGGAATGACGGATGTTCTAGCCGAAGATATTGTCCCATGTCACGTTGCTAGAACCAACCGACAAATGGTAGAGGTTAATCATGTCAGAGTTCTTCCATGACTTGCGAAAAGTCTGGATCTAAATCCAGTTAGTTGAACACGTATGCAACTTGTTAAAATGCCACATGCGAGAACTTCCACAGCATCAACATCTCGGAGAAATTGGTCAAAGTGTCACTCAAACTCAATGAGAGCCCGGTGACAAGCTGAAGTGTCACACCATATATTAAATGCAATTCTGAAATTGTGACTTTTGGTTTTGAGCGCGTTGAACTTTTTAACCTTTTGAAATATTAGGATATTTACAATAAAAACTTCAGTAAATATGTGAATCGATTTGTTCTGTGTGATAGCTTATTAAATTATAGCCATGTCTTGTTTGTTATATAAAATTATATCCATAAAACCCAGGTGACAAATTATACATTTTGTTCAGCGTATGCCGCATCTTTTTTTTTATTATGCCGCATCTGGTTTTTTTTGTGTTTTTTTGCTAATTATACACATTTAAAAAAATCATCGAAGGCGTCCTATTGTTTTCGTTCTGCTTCTGTTGTGTTTGCGTTCAAAAAGAACCAGCGTCCATTATACTGATACGTGAAGGCAAATTTGTATATACAAAAGAAAACATCTAGTTTGTGTTTAGCCGTGAGAATCATATCTCTTACCTACCATAGAGCTATGAGTCCAATGCTTTGAAATATAGGCAAGACCCCGTAACAACGCATTACGCACTTAGTTTGTTCAACTGATATATGGCTGTTGTTTATGAAGGAATTGCTTGATGTCTGCAGAAACCTCGCCGGGAAATCGAGGATGGAGTCGTTCCGGAGCCCTACTTATATACCAAAGCAAAGGATTCGTGTATCTATGGTAGGTGCATACTATCATACGGTCCATGATTCTCGCGGCTGCTTTGTGGTTAAACAAGCATCTGCGTGTCTGTAATATGCCGACAATGACATGAACGTACTTGCACGTATTTCTTTTTGTTTCCTCATAACTTATTTAACACGCTTTCTATTCCTCACGTTCTTCCTAACTCGTATCTATGAACCACTGTGGTTGACATGATGCCATATAATCTAAACCATTGTGTTACTATGATAATGTATACTACTCTTGTTGCTATATGTGTATGTATAAACGCTATCTTTAGTATTTATGAAGCATTACCATCAGCATTTCGATTTATCAATCCAGTATACTTTTGACTTTAAACCTGCTTGCATGATTAAATATAAGTATAAGGTAAGAAAATGGTGGAGTTTTCAATTTGGCTTTGTTAATATTCCATAGGTTTAACTCAATGTTAGTGCAATATAATAAAGATTTAGTAATGTACATAAACAATTTGCGTTGAACTATTACAATAATCATTAATAATGGTTTGACAATATGCAAGAAATGTAACTAAATAAACGAATGAATGAACGAACGAACAAAAGAACAACGAACAAACGAACGAACAAACAAACAAATAAATAGAAAACTAACGAGATGCCGCCTATGTTAACTTGTAAAAAAAGATAAAAGTATTTTTTATCAAACAAAGTGACATGTACATTGCTTGCATCCTTTCGTGACGTTTCGTGTCAATTTTGGCTAAAGCAATATTATTTTTTTTATTTAAAACAGGGAAATAACATCAAAAAATATGTGCTTAGATTTTCTATATTTGTATACCCCATGTAAATTGTAACCATTTTCACTAAATAGAAAACAACAAAAAACAAGTTTGAATTTAATTAAACTATGGTTTGAGATGTTTGCTTAACGAAATATAAATCCACCTGAGCTGGGCCTAAATACACATTTGAAATTGCGGGTTTCTGTATACAAAGTCGCAACTTCGCTTGCTATATGATTTAAAAGACATTATATTACCTTTAAAGTATTAGTTATTACAGAGCTATTTCTTAGATCTCTGGTTATTAGTTCTGTTTTATGGATATTAAAATTATTGATATTGCTTAGACATGTTAAGAGAACACTGTATGTCAGATCAGCGAGCTAGTCCGCCTTCTTCAGGTACTAAATGTTTTTGTCACCGGAAATGCTCTTATCCGTAAACAGTTGATGAATGTAAATAATTTACCAGCTTAGTCTAGATCATCTGCGACCCTTGCTTGTTACGTTGTGCCAGATACAAGATGCTAACTTTATTTGTCACCGGAAACGCTCGTAACAGTAATCAGGTGATGAATGTTAATCATTTACCAGCTTCTACAATATCAATCAACTCTACAAGTGAATCGTCCACATCCTGAACGACATCAACTTCACTTCCTTGTTTTAAGACAATATCGAAATGCGCCATGTGGAAGCAATACAATCCACTGTCGTCTGCGCACATTATTTCCGGTTCCACTATCAGATCCATGTGATCAGACGAGCATCTTTCACACGAGTCGTTTTTCCCTAAACTCGGATCGCCTTCAAAGTACATTTGTGTTACTAAGGTGTCAAATCCAGGTTTCCCCACCTTAAAATGAACATGGGCTGGTCTGTATAATTCTCCCGTTGGGTCAGTTGTGTACTTTCCCGGATGCAGCGTCAAGAAAGCATAATGTCCGCCCTTTTTTGAGAAAAAGTAACCTCGGCAGTTGGCTTTGAAGAGATAATGTCCTTCGTGATCCGCCTGCCAAACTTCGATTCTGGCATCGATCACTGGCCTGCAGTTTTCATCAAGGATTCTTCCTTCAACTAACACGTGTTGCACGCTAGCGAACGCGGGATCATGATCGCATATTTGTCGTCTGTAGGGCGGGTCTGGAAAGTAATACGGTCCCAGTATATCCGGGGTTGTTGGTCGGCACGTTTCTTTTTCAGAACTTCCCTGTCGCTCTTCGCATACAATGTTTGAAACGAAACACAAACCCAGTGCTAGCGCTATTATCAACAGCATTTTTGTTTATATGTTGTTTTTCTCCAAGAAATATAATCAAATATTACTTAGTAGTATTCGATAAAAATTCTAATGTTTAATTCACAAAAATAATTATTTTCTCCATCCGTATTTACTACATCCGTCTTGCGTCTCAAAGAATATGCCTAGTTTAATAAAACCCTATACTCGAACGCTCACCTTTTATCCTAGCCGTGGAAATTCGCCTATTAAAAAACAATTCTTTATCTCAATAGTGGGGATTATTTATTCCGACTGATGTCGCATCTGAAATTGGCATTTCTTCATCTTGAGCCTCCGTGGGATTATTCTTGCCGAAATGCAAATAGCCTGTCTTGTCATAAAATTGAACAACAACCGTTGACTGATTAGCTTCCCTTCTTCCCCAATGAACAATTTGATGCGATGCGGCAAATTCAATGGCTTTCTATAAATATTGGTGGAACGAAAAATTAGTCACTTCAACGAATCCCCGATGTTTAGCTTGGAGGCTTGAATTAAAACAAAACAACGAGAATTCTTTTTTTTCCGTTTCCATCATGAAAAGTGGGGTCGCATATTGAGTAAACAAATTAATCGTAATATATTTGCATATTAGGCTTATGACTACTGTTCATCTCACAAACTGAAATTCGTGCGATAAAAAAACGTTGTCCTAAAAAGCAACAGTAAATCAGTGTAACTGTTTTCAAATAAGTTGCATGTATAAGAACATGAAAAAGAAACGCAAACTAGTTGAGTATGTTGATATATGGCATCTTTCGTTGCTCTGTCAAAGTATGAGATAATAATACAGTATAAACAAGCATGAGGACAATTGCAGAGGAATATAATCCCTTAGCGGCATGTATTTTTTGCAGCAATAACTTTTGTATAGGCAGAGCATAGCTACTTAAACCAAACTCTTTTTATGCGAATTAGTATGTTGACTGTTTTCAACAAACTGTGCGGTGACAACTACTCTTATATGTCACAACAAATATTATGGGAAACTTCAAGGAAAAATGAAGTTACTGAGCTGAAACCAATTTTCTATTTATTGTAACAGTGACCTTGACATTTGACGAAATGACCAAAATAACAATCGTAATGTTCCTTTCCATGAGCCACGCCTTGTGGTGAAGTTTCGTTAAAATCCGTCGAGGGAAACTTCAGTTTTAAAGCAGGAAATCAATTTTCCATTTATTGTAAAAGTGACATTGACCTTTGATCAAATGGCCGATTTAATATTCCCAAGCTCCCTTTTCCATGAACCGCACCTTGTGGTGAAGTTTTGTAAAAATTCTTCACGGGATACAAACGTTATTGAGCGGAAGCAACTTCTCTTATTTACCTTACTGAACATCACATACTAATAGAATGCCCATAACCCTGCAATTATTTTTCTAGAATTAGACCCTAATCGAAATTAACCTGTATCATATCCACCACCAATATGGACGGAGTATCTCAAACAGATTTCTTTAAAAATGAGCGAAAACCAATGCGGGACGGATGGACGGACGAACAGGCACAATCCAATAGTCCCCATCCGGTTTCACCGGTAAGGAGACCGTTTGTACAATTTATGGCGCGCCATTTGGCTTATGTTCAAACAAGCTTTGTTATTTAGAGTTTTGAAAAAACTTGGAACGGTGAAATCATGTAATTATTAAAATCGGATGATGAACATACAGAAGTCGCCAGACGTATGACATCATAGTTATATATGGTTACTTTTATTTCTCTTGCGAAATGAGACACGTGTACATAGATGTCCTAAATACGACTTTATATCTTAACAGGATTTAGCATTTTCAGACACCTAAATAAGTGATATAAAAATACCAGTAAAACAGGCATTTTAGTGGTAAATAACAATGCTTTACTTTTAAATATCGGTTGAAAAATAAAAATGTTACATCCGAACGTTCTTTTTGATAGGTCAACTTCAATGCAAAATTATGAACCATCAACAATCTGAAAAAAATCTATATTTGTTAAGAATTTCTGGCCAAGAATGATGTAAATGTGTTGGACCTTAATTAAGACACCCTGAAGGTTTTATTGCAACATATTAAGGCAAAGTCTAAAACAAAGATTTTATAGGTAAAAAACACAATCAAAATGTATTTCGACTAACATTATGTATTTCCCATTCGATTTTCAAAACTGAAGTGTATTTATTTATAATTTACCTAAAAATTCCTGTTACATTGATACAGCATTTATTTAGGTAATATCAAAATTGGGAATGCAAATCCCGAAAGACCTTTGTCTGGAACAAACAACAGTTCAGATGTGAGACATACTCTTTCATAAGGTAACATTTGTGTTTATATGAACAGACGCAACCTCAGCCAGATGAATTGGATAGTAGAAATGGTCTTATTGGTGATTTGTTTTCTCTACGAAAACCATTTGTTGTCAGAGGGTAATTATCAAGGGTTGTATCGCAGTTTCAGCGGTAATTGTTGACACACAACTGTTTCTGTATTAACAGTTCTGGATATAACCTTGTTAAATATTTGTCAACTGACAATATACACATTGATACCACAATTAGTCTAGTTAACTACGTGCGCAGGTCGTATGGCACACAACAGCCTCAATGTGGCCAAACTCCCCGCAGTGGTTACTTCCCCTTTATGTTACAGTAATAATTTCCCTGCGCGGAGGTTGCAATGTGGCTAGCTAGGCTATTGCAATGTGGCTAGCTAGGCTAGTGAATTTTATGACAGTCTGAGCCATAAAATACTTTGTGGTGGGCAAAACATATGTTAATTAGAGGTTAATATACGGCCGTGGTGTGCCTTTTGTCGATAATGGCACACCTGGCACACCACGACCGTATATTTGCCTTTTCTTACATACCTTACTATAAATGGAGAAGAAGAATAAGAACAAACAGTGTACCTTTATGACAAAATACGTCGACATGTTTACAAAACGGACATACATTAACATACAAACTAGCATAAGATGCACACACTTATTTGGCAAATAAATACATTACATTAAATTAATAATTTACATTAAGTTACTTTTCTCACTTGTCTTTCGCTTTAATGATATATTTCAAAGCTTCAAACATTTATTTACTGGGCGTAAAATTGAAATTGCAGTTGAGATTTCAACGTCCTCAGCCATAGCGCGCCAATATGACGTCTTTGTATTGCTTGATGACGTTGACGTCTTCGCGTGCGGACAGTCTGTTGCTACTGTGCCGATTTTCCATAATCCATAATCGGATTTAGAAACAGGACAGATAATCATTGTTTTTCTACTAAAATGTGTTATTATTACATACGTTACTATAAATAGTAACAGATTTTAATAGAAAAACAATCATTATCAATCCTTTTTCAAAATCCATAATGGCACACTGTGCCATTATGGATTATGGAAAATTGGCACAGTAGTAACAGAGTCTCCGCACGCGAAGACGTTAACGTCATATCGCGAAGACGTTGACGTCATCAAAAAACACAAAGACTCGAGTGGAGCGTTAAAATGGCTGCGGAGCGGACATTAAAAATGCTTGCAGATAGTTTACTTCATATAGACGGAATGATAAGTAAACAAAGGCAAGAAGAGGACACATACGACTTCGTAAACAGAATGAAAAATACAAATACAAAATACGTTGACGTCATCAAGAAACACAAAGACGTCATCAAATGATCCTGTTCTTTTTCTTTCTTTTTTCTTTTTCTCCATTTTATAGTAACGTATGTAATAAAAAGGTCAATATACGGGCGTGGTGTGCCTTTTGTCGATAATGGCACACCTAGTGCCGCAATGGCCCTCGGGCTAAAGCCCTCGCGCCATTACGGCACTAGGTGTGCCATTATCGACAAAAGGCACACCACGCCCGTATATTAACCTCTAACTATTTATAGTAAGATATGTAATAAGTATTATTATAGTACTTTGAAACGTAATATGACACTTCTGAAGGTCGGTTAGTATAGAACAAACAAAATCGAGCAACCTTGCCCTTTTCTCGTGGAAAACTAACAAAGGAAAAACTAAATTCAGCGGCTTATTTAGCCTTTATTTATTGAACCACCTCCTCACATCCTCCTTCTCAATTTTACATCTATAATCATGAATTATGTCACTATGTGTATACGAGTTAGGACGTAGTTTATGATTTGCATACATTGATATTTTATTTTATAGATTGATAAAATTGTCTTCACGATTCAAATATATTGATATTTTGCTGTATAACTGAATTACATATTGGCGTTTTAATCATGCCTATATATTTAGCAGAAGTATTCATGATTCACATATATTGATATTTTGCTGTATAACTGAATTACTTATTGGCGTTTTAATCATGCCTATATATTAAGCAGAAGTATTCATGATTCACATATATTGATATTTTGCTGTATAAGGCTGAATTACTTATTGGCGTTTTAATCATGCCTATATATTTAGCAGAAGTATTCATGATTCACATGTATTGATATTTTGCTCTATAACTGAATAACTTATTGGCGTTTTAATCATGCCTATATATTTAGCAGAAGTATTCATGATTCACTTATATTGATATTTTGCTGTATAACTGAATAACTTATTGGCGTTTTAATCATGCCTATATATTTAGCAGAAGTATTCATGATTCACATATATTGATATTTTGCTCTATAACTGAATAACTTATTGGCGTGTTAATCATGCCTATATATTTAGCAGAAGTATTCATCATTCGCATATATTGATATTTTGCTGTATAACTGAATTACTTATTGGCGTTTTAATCATGCCTATATATTTAGCAGAAGTATTCATGATTCACATATATTGATATTTTGCTGTATAACTGAATTACATATTGGCGTTTTAATCATGCCTATATATTTAGCAGAAGTATTCATGATTCAGATATATTGATATTTTGCTGTATAACTGAATTACATATTGGCGTTTTAATCATGCCTATATATTTAGCAGAAGTATTCATGATTCAGATATATTGATATTTTGCTGTATAACTGAATTACATATTGGCGTTTTAATCATGCCTCTATATTTAGCAGAAGTATTCATGATTCACATATATTGATATTTTGCTCTATAACTGAATTACTTATTGGCGTTTTAATCATGCCTATATATTTAGCAGAAGTATTCATGATTCACATATATTGATATTTTGCTGTATAACTGAATTACATATTGGCGTTTTAATCATGCCTATATATTTAGCAGAAGTATTCATGATTCAGATATATTGATATTTTGCTGTATAACTGAATTACTTATTGGCGTTTTAATCATGCCTATATATTTAGCAGAAGTATTCATGATTCACATATATTGATATTTTGCTGTATAAGGCTGAATTACTTATTGGCGTTTTAATCATGCCTATATATTTAGCAGAAGTATTCATGATTCGCATATATTGATATTTTGCTGTATAAGGCTGAATTACTTATTGGCGTTTTAATCATGCCTATATATTTAGCAGAAGTATTCATGATTCACATATATTGATATTTTGCTGTATAAAGCTGAATTACTTATTGGCGTTTTAATCATGCCTATATATTTAGCAGAAGTATTCATGATTCACATATATTGATATTTTGCTCTATAACTGAATTACATATTGGCGTTTTAATCATGCCTATATTTTTAGCAAAAGTATTCATGATTCACATATATTGATATTTTGCTGTATAAGGCTGAATTACTTATTGGCGTTTTTAATCATGCCTATATATTTAGCAGAAGTATTCATGATTCACATATATTGATATTTTGCTGTATAACTGAATTACATATTGGCGTTTTAATCATGCCTATATATTTAGCAGAAGTATTCATGATTCACATATATTGATATTTTGCTGTATAAGGCTGAATTACTTATTAGCGTTTTAATCATGCCTATATATTTAGCAGAAGTATTCATGATTCACATATATTGATATTTTGCTGTATAACTGAATTACATATTGGCGTTTTAATCATGGCTATATATTTAGCAGAAGTATTCATGATTCACATATATTGATATTTTGCTCTATAACTGAATAACTTATTGGCGTTTTAATCATGCCTATATATTTAGCAGAAGTATTCATGATTCGCTTATATTGATATTTTGCTGTATAAGGCTGAATCACTTATTGGCGTTTTAATCATGCCTATATATTTAGCAGAAGTATTCATGATTCACATATATTGATATTTTGCTGTATAAGGCTGAATTACTTATTGGCGTTTTAATCATGCCTATATATTTAGCAGAAGTATTCATGATTCGCTTATATTGATATTTTGCTGTATAAGGCTGAATTACTTATTGGCGTTTTAATCATGCCTATATATTTAGCAGAAGTATTCATGATTCACATATATTGATATTTTGCTGTATAACTGAATTACATATTGGCGTTTTAATCACGCCTATATATTTAGCAGAAGTATTCATGATTCACATATATTATATTTTGTTGTATAACTGAATTACATATTGATATTTTGTTGTAGAATTTAACGAGATTTTCTGACATTTAAAGAAATGCCATATTACGACATTTCATAGTTCAGTTGTTTCTTCCTACCAAACTAGCTTCAAATTTGTAGCCATGTTTGTTTGCTCCTATATTTTTTCCGGTAACTATAATGAGATTCATGGTCGTATGATCCTACCATAGAGGTATGACTCGACCTATAAGTTATATTGATAGCGATATGATCCTACCATAGAGGTATGACTCGGCCTATAAGTTATATTGATAGCGATATGATCCTACCATAGAGGTATGACTCGACCTATAAGTTATATTGATAGCGATATG
Source organism: Cyrtodaria siliqua (assembly GCA_037043455.1). Lineage (NCBI taxonomy): Eukaryota > Metazoa > Mollusca > Bivalvia > Adapedonta > Hiatellidae > Cyrtodaria > Cyrtodaria siliqua. Next base: position 33,108 of record JAWPHD010012255.1, read on the forward strand.
ATCCTACCATAGAGGTATGACTCGACCTATAAGTTATATTGATAGCGATATGATCCTACCATAGAGGTATGACTCGACCTATAAGTTATATTGATAGCGATATGACCCTACCACAGAGGTATGACTCGACCTATAAGTTATATTGATAGCGATATGATCCTACCATAGAGGTATGACTCGACCTATAAGTTATATTGATAGCGATATGACCCTACCATAGAGGTATGACTCGACCTATAAGTTATATTGATAGCGATATGATCCTACCATAGAGGTATGACTCGACCTATAAGTTATATTGATAGCGATATGACCCTACCATAGAGGTATGACTCGACCTATAAGTTATATTGATAGCGATATGACCCTACCATAGAGGTATGACTCGACCTATAAGTTATATTGATAGCGATATGACCCTACCATAGAGGTATGACTCGACCTATAAGTTATATTGATAGCGATATGATCCTACCATAGAGGTATGACTCGACCTATAAGTTATATTGATCGCGACTCCAGTTTGCACGGTTCGGCGAGGTTTCTTTAGGTCTCACACCTCAATTAATTTTCCCATAGGGTTACTGTACAGCCTTTTCCAACATCTGAGCTTCAAAGCTGGGCAGCAGATATTGTTGTTGGTTTTTCAGTACATCCAAGACCAGTAATTTAAAACAATAAAACACATAAGTTTTTCTCGCTCATGTTTATGTGACCCCTATGTAAAATACAAAATTCATATACTATCTAGCTGAATATGTGGTGCTTAGGTCAAACACTTCTGAAATGAATGGAACCTCGTATCAACATGGGATTTTCTGTATCTTATATGTCTTTTACACTGCAGATGCATGCTAAAGCAAAGAAAAACGTATTTTTCAACTCAAAAATTGCCTAAAATTGAGGATTTTTTTTTCTTTTTTTTTTCTGTTTTCCTTTTCTCTTTAGGTCCGTGAGCTTTCAGGGGAGATAACAGAGGTGTGAGACCTGAAGACATAACGCAATTACTGCATAAACAACCGCCGTCTTTCAGTTGATTAAACCTTTAATACCACATGTCCATGCATAAACTCATCAAAGATATTTATATCACGTCGACCTATGAGACTTTAATAACCACTATCTCTTTTTCGTCATTTGTGTATCGCACCCATTGTTGACCTCTTATGGCACATTAGAACCTCTCACTTCTAGTCAGTTTCTCTGAGTCGTAGGTCTGAGCCATCTGGCTCCACTAGAGATGGGTGGAGATATAACATAACACTGCAATATCGTGCTGTTGTTTCCTGGAGGTGAACAATTACTGAACAAATGAAGAGCACAAGTACACTAGTTATTCTCTACCTGCCCTTTTTACGATTTTGATATTTCATCTGGCTGTGTACGGTTAGTCAAAATCCGGTGTTTTCCCCTCCGCGAGGGAGAGGAGCTACTACCCTCTTCGTTTTAAGTCAATATATCGAAGTATGTATGCGTTATCTTAATATTATATTGAACACAAAACTCAAGATTGTGTCCTATTTATATCATGTGAGGGTTGCTTCAAATGTAAATAGGACACAGCTAGCCAAATCTGCATAATTTAAAGCCGTGAGGTCCCAAGAAAAACTGCGAGGCAATACATGGATTCATTTCTTGATCCCTAGCGACCCATTCATATATAATACACTATACATGTAATAGCTAGTGTAGATATCAAACTATTGTAATTTTAATGCATTGGCGGCCATCTTGGCGACCATATTGAATATTTCTACCCTATAAGTAAAGTGAGGTCAAAGTGAATTATTTGACATTCAAAACCCAGTCATTTGCACCTACATAATTGTCTGAGGTAATACAGAAGGAAGTAAATATAGTGTCAGGTTAAAGCCATTTTGTAAACCATCCTGGACATTTGTATTTACCATTAAAAGTTAAATGAGGTCACAAATGGATTCATTGACCCCCAAAACCTAATTGTAGTCACCAGCATTTTGTCATAACTAATGCAGTAGTCAAGATAGTGTCATTTTAATGCCAAGGCAGCCATTTTGGTGGCCATCTTGGATACTTTAATTTTCTCAATGGTGCCAATGTGGCATCATTCACATTCAGAATCAGCGAGTCTTAAAGGTATGAAAATCACCATGAAAAGATGTCTGGACAATACTTTTGGGTTTTGTTATTTACTGCCGGACTATTATCTTTGACGAGTTTATGCATGGATATGCGGTTTTAAAACCTTGCAAATATATCTCCATGCAGAGAGTGCTGTCATCAAGGCACATACGATGTTTTATAAAGCCGACGGAGTTGCCGAATATGTCCACGTTTGCTTCACTGTTTTTGCGCTGCAAACGCACTAACTGGCATCTATATTGACAGAATCTTCAAACTACGATGGCATCTGTTCAGCAAACACATGGTTATAAAGTCACCAGCTTCCTCCTTCTGGCGGTGCTCTCAAGCAGTATTTGCACGACGTCCATATCCTAGCCAGGGTATGGCGTCAGACCAACATCGCTTAGCAAAAGTTCCTGGATCCGCTGCAGAATGGAACAAGGGCACAGATGGTCAGCTTAAATCGATCACCACGTATGCATTCCCAATGCATTTCCTGGGAGGGTTAGATGTCACTGTAGTGTGTTAAAATACACGTTTAATGCTCTTTTGAAATTGTTCGTATTGGTGAGCATCAACGTGTATTGATTATTGCACATTTTACGACTGGACTTTCCCAACGGAATCTGTTGGGAAGGTTTCACGCTTTTAAACAGCATTGTTTGTATATTATATATGCACAGGTTGAAAGAAGATTTTTTTTGAGTCGATTGGTGTTTCAAAATTTACCTGCCACGATGAAATATCTCAGATTATCCAAATTTATCACGAATATATTCACACTTTTCCGAATTATCGAAAGTTACCGACATCTTGTTTGAAATTCTTACCCAGAGATCCATGCGCATATTAGTTCACCATACGCAACCTACCATGCACCGTCGATAGAATAGAATAGAACCGTTTATTGCTACAATCGTAAAACATTGTGTAGTGTGTTTAAACTACACATATTTCATGCCGATTTAAAAGTAATATTTTTGTTATATTGATAGTATCGTTAAAATTACTTGTTTTATTCGTTTATTATTCTACAAGACTCTTCCTCATTCTTAAATCGTAATAAAGAGAATATAAAATAAATCACCATGTTCAGCTCCACCAAACCAAACACACAACGATTTCTTTTTATAAAGCACAATGTCCCATCCTAGCTCAACTAAATTTGGGAATTGGTTTCCTTATAGTATGTTGTAAAGGGTTGCTTAAGTAATGTTGTCTTCCGCAAATTTTGGGCTCCCATGGAACCCAAATTGTGATGGCCCATAAAATGTGCAATAAAGCAGATCTAGGTTTGCATGTTAGCTGGTGTATATATAGCTATGATTTTGGTTTGGTATCTTATATCCATCTTATTTGTACTTCACCCATATTTGGCCATGGGCTCCCTCCTCCACGCCCCCCCCCCACATACCCCTCTCCCCCCCCCCCCCACCCCCACACTTTTTTTTGTTACATATTTCTGTTGTTTTGGTCAATTCTTACACATATAGCTATGTTACCCCCCTCCCACCCTCCCCCACACTCGAAACTCATTAAACAATTTTTTTTACATATTTTTGTGTTGTTTTGGTCAATTCTTACAAATGTAGCTATGTTGCCCCCACCCCCGCGCCCGCCTTCCAACACCCCAGGGTCTCCCCTCATCCACACTCGAAACTCAATTTGTTTATTTATTTTTTACATATATCTGTGTTGTTTTGGTCAATTCTTACACATATATCTATGTTGCCCCGCCCCTACTCCCGCCCCGCACAACCCCCACGGCACCCCGCCTCCCTCCGACTCTCAACTATTTTTTTCTTCATATTTCTGTATTGTTTTGGTCAATTCTTACACATATAGCTATGTTGCCCCGCCCTCACCACCCTCCTCTCCCTCCTCCCCCCGCCCCCATCGACTCGAATCTCTATTTTATTTATATATTTTTTTCTTCATATTTCTTTGTTGTTTTGGTCAATTCTTACACATATTGCTATGCTCCCCCGCACCCCCTACCACCCCGCCCCCTCCCCCACCCCAGACTCTAAACTATATATTTTTTATTATTTCTGTATTGTTTTGGTAAATTTTATTATCTCTACTGGCCAAGTTCGAAAACCAACCAGATCGGACCAGTAACGGCGGAGTTACGGCTCTTGATTTAGTTAAAAATCTATATACCCACTCGAAACTCGATATTTTATTTATTTATTTTACATATTTTTGTCTTGTTTTGGTCAATTTTTGTTACCCCCACCCCAACCATCCCAACACACCATCATCACTACCACCCGAATGTTGTTGTTTTTTGTTTGTTTTTGCATATATCTGTGTTGTTTTGTTTTATCAGTTTATCAATATGTTCCGCCCCTCAACCATCCCATCATCCCACCACCACCACCCGAATGTTTTTTCGTTTTTTTTTTACATATGTCTGTGTTGTTTTGTTTTATCAAATATACAGCTATATCAATTATGCGCCCCCGCCCTGCCCCCCATTGTTTTATGGGCTCCCCTCACATGGAGGACAGGGGGAGGGAAATTGTTTTCATTTTATCTTCCATTATTGGAAATTTTAATTTGAACGCAATCATTTACATATAAAGCAATTTAGATTAAATTCAGATACACAGATGAAATATCAATAAAAAACAACCTGAAATGAGGCCACAATAAAAAATCGCCAGATATCCCCTCCATCCCCGAGTTGCCTTTCGACCACAATTTTTTTAAAATGACAGCAACTTTGGATTAAAACTGATAAAAATAAATAGTCACACCCTGCCCCAAATGTTACTATACTTTGTATGAGATTCTATGAGATTCTAACAATAATTTTATATCGGCCCGAGTTTCTATACCCACCCCGCTCCCACCCCCCACCCCACACACACACACACAACCCACCCTCACATTGTTTTAGCCTTGTTTTCTGATGGTATATACTGGCTATATCATTTATTATTCTCTGAATAGTCGAGCTGCGCTGTTCTCCTACAGCTCTTGTTTAACATAAATTTCCATATTTTACAGATTTTTTAGTGGGTCGCCCCCTGAATCCATCCGTAAACTCACCACACACCCTACACACTAAATGAAATGAACATAACAAAACAAAATAAACAAGCTCAAGTTAGGTCATGGACATACACTCAGTAGGTCTATGGTTACCGTTAGGTGCTTTTTCCCCCAAATCAGGCTATAAAACAAGCGAGATTTTTTTAATTTTCTTTTAGGAGAATGTCTGAAGGGGTAATATATAATAAATATCCCGGCACCCTTCGCCCATAACCTTTTGTTAACCTAAGACTTGAAAACTGTATACTAAGTACATTATACACAACGCAGTTTCGTGACACGTTATCCACAGTGGAAAATATCCGACGTTTGTGTACTTATGCGCATGCGCATGCAACGTTGGGAGAGACGCGCACTTGTCAATATATTGTCAATACACATGTATTGCGATCTATGAAAAACCGATATATTATGTAAAATATACTTCGGAAAAATATAAAACCGAAAGTAAATGGTAAATAACTTATTATTTTGTTAGATTATCGTCATGGTTTACGCACAGGAGTCTGAAAAGTTGCTCAATTTCGTTCGAAAGTCACATGGGTGTTCGAGGGGTTTTTCCAGTCGGTTTTTTTGCAAAGGAAATTAGGCGTATATGCAGTTACATAGAACGTCAGAATAAGTAAAAAACCTGCATAGGAGCCAATTTATTAGGCTAGATGTCACTGTAAAGCTGAAAGTTCTTTACAGAAGTGTTCCTGTACACCAAAGGACGTACGTCTTGGTACGTGCAGCAGCCACTGTCAGAATGAGGATGAATCTCGAAGTGGCATATTGACTGATGAGAATAATGATGATGTGTGAATATTAATAATAAACGACTCTACGAAGGACTCTGTAAATGTTTTTATTAAAGTTGATAACTTTCTCTGAAGATGACAGTGAGCCATGGATACTAGGTCATTTTAATTAATGCAGAATGGTTGTTTAGATAAAAATCCGAAGGAGCAAAACATGTTTAGTTGTAGCAATAAACTGAGTGTATTGTTTAACAAGTTAACTAACTACTTACCTATCATGTTCAACTTATTGTAGATAGTAAGCTATCGTTCGAATTACCGAAATGGACCGAAATGAAGGTGATTTACCGAAATGGACCGAAATGGAGATACGATTTACCGATATGGAGTGTATTTGGACTAGTTTTAGGTTACTATATGTGTATTAACATAAAATAAACAAATGATTTATCAATTCATTATAATAAATTATTACAACAACGCTATGTGTATTGGCATTTAGACCCCATGAACCGGGTGGATGGTGTAAAGAGGCGTTTTCATGATAGGATGTATCGAAATGGAGTTTATTTTGTAGTTTTAGAGTTATGAACATTTTTTTAAAAAGTATAATAGCTCAAGTACTAAGCCCTGATAATAAAGAAGTATTAAAGCAGATTTCCGCGATGTCAGGTGTCAAATTAGGTCCCCCTAAAGTGGGTGGGCTCTCTATGGCGGTGTTTCAAACACTGAGCCAGTGAGGGAGTGCATCGAAATTGATTGATATTTTATCTACAGTAACATATATGAATAAAAAAAAGGCCGTTTTCAAATAAAATGATTGAACAATGTGTTAATTAAACCACTCATTAGCCATTATGCGTCGAGCGAGCGAGAACATTTTTTATACTGAGGGCGTGCATCGAAATTGTTTGATATTGTATCTACAGTAACATGGACATACATGTATGAATAAAAAAGTGCGTTTTCAAATAAATGGATTTAACAATGTGTTAATTAAACCACTCATTAGCCATTATGCGTCGAGCGAGCGAAGCGAGCAAGAATTTTTTTTATACTGAGGGCATGCAACGAAATTGTTTGATATTTTATGTACAATAATATGGACATACATGTATGAATAAAAAAAGTCTGTTTTCAAATAAAAAGATTTAACAATGTGTTAATTAAACCACTCATTAGCCATTATGCGTCGAGCGAGCGAGAACATTTGTTATACTGAGGGCGTGCATCGAAATTGTTTGATATTTTATCTACAGTAACATGGACATACATGTATGAATAAAAAAGTGCGATTTCAAATAAAATGATTTAACAATTTAATGTGTTAATTAAACGAAAAAAATTTATACTGAGGGCGTGCAACGAAATTGTTTGATATTTTATCTACAGTAACATGGACATACATGTATGATCCGGAATTTTTAGGGGGCGGGGGGGGGGCGGCCCCCCCCCCCCCCCCCCCCCCCCCCCCCCCCCCCCTGGATCCGCTAGTGCTTCGTACATACATGGGACCCTGGTTCGGTGCCATATTCTGATAAGGTATATACATATAATTAATGTCAAATTGTCTAATTGTCCAGAACACCTGTCGTTTTCCAAAAGCACTAAAACAATTATTTCCACAGACCGTCTGAGAATAAATTATCATAAAATATACATTTGGTAGTTAATTAAACGAAAAAAAATTATACTGAGGGCGTGCAACGAAATTGTTTGATATTTTATCTACAGTAACATGGACATACATGTATGATCCGGAATTTTTAAATTATCATAAAATATACATTTGGTAGCAAATGATGAGATAAACACATGGCGCATCACACGTATACAATCAGTATATTAATAGACGTAGAAGCAGGGGACCAGAAGCGTCGTGTGGACGAGGGAGCATACAAATTCAGTTTTAACAAACACATACATGGAATAAACGACGCATTCTCGTAGTAATTATCCAAATTGTTCATTGGGAGAAGAATCAGGCAACACTCGTTGTTTAATTGCACCACAAGACTAATTTGCATTTCGGCAAGAATAATTCCACGGAGGCTCAAGAGAAAAAAATAGATCACCACTACTGAGATTAAAAAAAGATTGAAAAAGAGATAAACAAAATTCTGCGGCTACGATAAAAGGTGAGCTTTTAAGCGGCGTTTTGTTAAAATAGGTATATTCTGTAAAACTCAAGACGGATGAAATATATACGGACGGAGAAAATACTATTTCTGTGAATTAAAAATTAGAAATATGATACTACGAATTATTTGATTATATTTCTGGGAGAAAAAAAACACATTAGCAACAATGGTGTTGATAATAGACGTAGCACTGGGTTTGTGTTTCGTTTCTTACATTGTATGCGAACAGCGACAGGAAAGTACTGACAAAAAAACCTGCCAACCAACAACCCCGGATGAAGTGGGGGAGCATTACTTCCCAGACCCGCCCTACAGACGACACATATGCGATCACGATTCCGCGTTCGCTAGCGCGCAACACGTATTAGTTGAAGGAAGAATCCTTGACGAAAACTGTAGACCCGTGATCGATGCCAAAATCGAAGTTTGGCAGGCGGATCACGAAGGACATTATATCTTCAAAGTCAACTGTCGAGGTTACTTTTTCTCAAAAAAGGGCGGCCATTATGCTTTCTTCACGATACATCCGGGCAAGTACACATCTGACCCAACGGGAGAAATATACAGACCAGCCCATGTTCATTTTAAGGTGGAAAAACCTGGATTTGACACCCTAGTAACACAAATGTACTTTAAAGGCGATTCGAGTTTGGGGAAAAACGACTCATGTGAAATATGCTCTTCTGATCACAAGGAACTGGTAGTGGAACCGGAAATAATGTGCGCAGACGACACTGAATTGTATTGCTTCCACATGGTGCATTTCGATATAGTTTTAAAACAAGGAAGTGAAGTTGATGTGGTTCATAGTGTGGACGATGCACTTTTAGAGTTGACTGTAGATGCTGGTAATTGATTAACATTCAGCGTTTCCGGTGACAAATAATGTTAGTATCTTAACTCGAGTACCTGGCATACAGTGTAGCAACGTAATTTCTCTCTTAGCAACATGAATACCATTAATATTTAAAACACAGATATAACTAATACTGTAAAAGTAATAATATCAAACCATAATCATTTGGGCAAAAAAGTGGAGAGACAGCTGTCCGTTGCAATTTTTTCTTTTCAGCTAGTTTATATTACACCAGTTTCTTCCTTGATTTATGTAGTCATATATAATTTACAAATTCAGAGAACGAAAACTACAATAAAATAAAAGTGCAATTCATGAACTGTGTATGTTACTGAACTGAACATGTAAAATTTACAGATGTATGGTGGTACAGTTTACATATTGAGTTCCGTTTTACTGTGTATATTCATTATTAATAAATACACCCCTGAAGAATTGAATTGAATGTTGTTTAACGGCTCATCAACACAGTATAGGTTATTTAGAGCCGCCCCAGAGAGAGGGGAAGGATACATAGGAATCTGGGAACCTGCCCTACTCTTATTATCGAATAGATTCCTATGGTTCTTTAACGTGCTCGGAGGATAGACCGATACACGGGACCGCCCGGTTTACGTCCCCATCCGACGGACGAGGCTAAGATAAAGTGTCTTGCCCAAGAACACACCGACGGAACTCAGTGGCACCACGGAGGATTGAACCCGGGGCCTCCGGTTACAAATCCGCCGCGTTACCGACTGCGCCACGCCAGCCCCCACCCCTGAAGAAGGCCGCGAGGCCGAAAGCTACGGCATAATTATAATTGCTAGAGTTTTTATTTATATATAATCCAAAAAAGTAACAGCACAGACATATGAGGTAACATTAATGACAACCAGTTTGTAACATCAGGGACAATTGTTTGAAAGTATGTATATTTTGTTATGTTTGTGAAATGAGGCCTACCGTCGAAATGTATACTTTAATGTATCTAATATATATAAATAATTAAGTGTATGGCCTTAACAGTTAAATTCGCAATTTATGATTAAGGTAACATCATATACGCATTCAGCAACGTCAAAGACAATTCAAATAAGTGTTTGAAATATTGATGGATACGCTACATATGTTTTGGTATTGTGTTTGTATTCAAAAAATAATTTAGTTTTTAACTTAATACAACACCTATATAAGATTCATCTTAAAATATTTAAGATTCATCTTAACATACATTAAACTTTGTTGTTATAATGGTAACGTCAGAGACAACCATTCTATAAATATCTATGAGCTGCATGGCAGACACTTTTGTTAACATCAGGCGCAAAATCGTATAAAACAAGAGCAATCCGCATTCTTTGTTTAACATTTGAATTTGTTTATATTGCGGTACACAGATGGTTATGCCTTTAAAATATGGTTTCTTCTTTCTTTTTTTAAATGCATTACTGGCGGAAATGTCAAACAAATATGAGGAAGGAAATCATAAAGAAAACACACATACACACTATCGAGGTCTTCATCACGACACCACGTATGCAAATGTGGAAACGTGGCTCAATCGTAAATGAAGTGTCTACTATATAATTCGTTTATGTCATATCTTTCAAAGAAAGCTCTTAATTTCCTTTCAAAACAGTTCTCTTCTCTGTCCGTGGTTAATGGCTATTCCTATGTTTTATCTTGCATGCGATATCATCTCATACTTATTATGTTTTCCGCGAATAGCTAAATACCTTGAATGAGCATGATAAAAAATTACAAAATGAATACAGATTGGGCAGGATGGGGGTGTGGGGGGGAGGGGTGGTGCGGGGTGGAGATTGCAGCGGTTGTATTCTACCCCGGCAATCTAAAGCTGCCATTATATAGGCCTATAGGGATATCAGCTGCACAGGAACTGAAGGCAGACCTCCTCACTAGGCCATGAGTTCAAAATATTAACATTTCCAGCCGTAGAAAATAATAACAGTCAAACAAACTCAGTACGGAAAAGAACGCTAAAAATGAGCAAGATGGAAAATAAAATCATATCTAGTAAAAACAGGGGAAAAAAGAGCTGGTGAAAAAGTAAACTGACAGATAATAAGGAGGCTTTACAAACATACAAACTTAGTATAGCAAAGACTGAAAGTAAGAAAGCAAAAACATTACACACAGTACTCCGAGTGATTACCAAACGTATCACGAATTAGAAGAGAGAAAAACACTCTACCAAGAGTGTCTAAATTCGATGAAAGAATGTAAAACATGCAAGGCATTAAAGCAAATTATGCAATGAAATAAACAGGAAACAATCCATGTCTCCCATCTCAATAACAAGCGCAGTGGACGAGAAGTCAATAAATTTATACTCCCTAGGTGTTTTGGATCAAAGCTAATAGTTCACTGTTACTAACATTGACTTAAGCGCAACAGTCCCTTATGATTCTGATGTGGTCAAGAAGACCAACAATTGTTACCACTGCTTGAAATATGCATGGTCGTAAGAGACGACTATTATAGATTAGATTTGAACAAAACTCGATAAATATTAAGAAAATAAACGAGAGATGTGTTGATAACGTCCACGGTAAGACTTCGGTCACGTGACAATTCAAAAACAAGATGGCAGCGTCCTTGGATTTATATTTGTGAAAATAGAAAACAATATGTAACACTGAAGACCATTTGGACATTCACAGTCGAAGCACAACGGTTTGTGAAACATTTAATGTTTGTCTTAAATCGACTGTTGCGTTTTTGACTGCACCGTTAGCGGGAAGCTCGTTTTAGTGAGGTCGAGTGGTGTTACGCGATCTCTTCCTACTTGGATATTTTGGTGTAAGTTAGTCGTTTCGGTGGTCTGGTGTCAAAAGGTGGTACATATTATGAACAAATGAATATGATTTTTTAGATACACATGTGTTATTGCTTGAAATAGATCTCTATGTGAATAGATTACCATGTTAATCCTTTATTTTCTGGCCAGTTAGACATGTTCTCTTCACTGAATGGCATTTTGAAAGCCGGACCCCTTGTCAATATGTATACTTAGTAACATGGGTTTTGGATATTTGGGGCTTTAGGACTATATACCAAACCATCCCAACACCGTGCCGACCCCTTTGGGTAGAACCAGTACAGTACACCTCCCGCCATCCATACAATCGACACTTCCTCACTTACAAGTCGAGCTTCCAGTGGGATTCCAACCTGCAGCGGTGAGAGGCACACTTAGTAATCAAATGTGTCAGTACAGATTCTTTCTTTCTTTCCTGTACACATTTGATTATCACGACAGCTTCGCTTCTGAGGATGGGTTTACCTGCAGGCTTTTTGTGAAGGTCTTTAACGTGCGTATGGTATGTCTCTCCTCTCCCTGCACAGGGGACCAACGGTTTACATCCCTAGGAAGGACAACCATTTATTCCGACAGGTGTTATTTTCAATTAAACTATTTTCACCTGTATTATTAAATTGCAAAACAAATGCTACACTATCGATTGTAACATGGCCACTTTGGTGTAAATAGTTTAATTGAAAATAACACCTGTGAGAATAAATGGTGTACTGCAACTACCAGTTATTGGAAGTTAGAGTATGGCAGGGAGCTGAAATTGACATGCTACGAAACAAATAGAGTATGGTTTCATCTCGTTGGTTAATTTAAACGAGATGAGACCATACTCTATCTATTACTTAGAAAATACTTATGACTCAAATGAACACAGTTAAAAAACGTATATTCGGAAAAAAAATCTTAAATTATATATATATATTTTTTTTTTGGTAATTACATAATGTTAATAAAACATTGGTAGGAATCCGTAAGGAAGCAGTGTACGGGGTGGGGGGGGGGGGGTTGTTTTGTGTTTGGGGGGGGGGGGTTGTTGTTTTGTGTTTGTGTGTGTGTGTGGGGGGGATTCATAAAGAAAGCAAAAATGAATAAATCAATTTAAGAATGGGGCTCCCGCCCTCCCCCACACACCTTTTGCATTTTGTCAAGGAACTATTTTAGCACCCTACGACCCGGAAGTACTTCCTGACTGGTCTGACACCTAAATGAGTCACGACATTTGTCAAAAATATTTATCGAATACATCTAACTGACCAATAAGGTTGACTGAATGGAAAATCAGATGCTTTTGCAAGGACATATTATCTTTTCAGTTCAATTCTTATATGACCAAAATAAATGAACCGTTTGGTATATTTCCATCAAGCATTGCCTTCTATATACCAAACTAAAAAATAGACATAATGTGAGGTGTAGATATCAAAATCACTCATGCATGAAATTTCTTAATATTTCATGCAGAAACAGACATTCTGTTAAATTCCAACAATTTTGAGGCACAAAATAGACCATAAGGCTGCTTTGGACTATCTGCTCTAGTTAAGGCTCGAGTTCAACATTTTGCGAAGAGCAAAGTGTTTGGTATCATTGGAAAGGTTACACCCTGACCTTTTTCAAGGTACCCGTGTTTAGCTATGCTTTTGCACGTGACGAGAGAAAATCGAGGTCAACGGTCATGACATTTTTTCCTCACGTTTTTTCGTTAGTAGTCCACTGGCCAGGAGGTTGGTCGGTACCATCTCTGGTGGCAAATTCTAGTGAGTTTTTTAATCTATGATACCTAACACAATTTATTCACCCCGATAGACTTCTGAGAGCCGCAGCATATGCCCTGATTTGGGGCAAAACAATTAAAAATCAAACAAATATCGCTGAAAACGGGAGATTATTTAAAAAAAATCATTTGATGCCTGTTAAAGCATGTTCATGATATTAAATTATTTTAAATACTTTATCTTATAGTAAACAAAAGGTGTGTAGCGATTGCTTTATTTTTACTACAATATTTTGGGCGAAAACTTTGGATTTTTATCAAAGAATCAATAAAAACTAGAATAATTTTATATATAAAAAAAAAGGTAGACTGCTGTATTAATGAAACATATTTTGTTTTGATATTAAATATAACGAATCTTCTTACACTTTCCACCAGTTCTTTTCGAACACAATTTTGTGTCAACATTTCCAGCGATAACTAATATTGCTGAAAACTGAAGTTCATTTTGCAAAAATCATAATATGGTATGTCACAAAATTAAGCGAAAAACTTTCATTCTGTGGAAAAATCGCTGAAAACTGGATTCTTTCCGGAGTAAAAAAGACATGCTATATAAAGTCGATATATATGTTATGCGCAAAATGAAAATATGGACAGTTCTGAATTGTTCTGCGCTAATTAAGAATTTTTGAAATGCGCGGCATTATCGGAATCCTCAAAATGCGCTGTTCAATTCCGGAATCGTCCGTGCGCAGAGTAGGAATTTGAACAAAGTAGGAATATTTTGATTCTAGTTGTTATTATAATACTGACGGCAAAGGGCTTCATTAATGCTGAAAGAACTTGTGGCTCAAACCTAAAATAAAAGCAATAACGTATGAGGAAGAGGAAAGTGCAAGTATACGCGTGATGCAATGTTTGTTTATCTCCTCATTTTCTATCAAATGTATATTAATATCCATTATTTATTAAGTATCATTCAAATATGCAATTGTCATTACTAACAATGCCATAACATTACAAGCAATGCATACACTGGTAATTTATTCTCAAATGGTCTGTGTAAATGATCGCTTTTAGTACATTTGGCAGATGGACAGGTGTTCTGGACAATAATACAATTTGACATTAAATATATGTATATACCTTATCAGTATATTACTTTAATAAATATAATTAAAACATGCAATTGCAATTAGTAGTAGTAGTGGCATAACACCTGATGCATTTATTGAGCAACTAGTGTGTTTGTTATTTGGCAGATGTTCAATATTTGATTGATTTTGCATAAACAAGTACATACGAGGGCATACACTCAAACCAGGGTCCAATGTTTGTATAAAGAAATCTAAAATGTATTATATATGGAATGCCCAATTTGACCCTTTATTAGAAATATTACTGTCTGCGTTGCGTTTTTTTTTATCCAGATTGCGTAGCAGTACCATGATAACGATTGTCTAAACGTTTTGGTTAAAGTTTTTGTTTTTCCTCATTTCTAAAAAACGAAGAGTCGGAAAGCTTTGAAACTTGGCACACATGTTCATTGTTCATTGTCATTACACACTGGGATATGACAAGAACCCTAATGCTGTCATGTATTTCACTTGAATTATCCCGCTCCCCCATTATACTTTTTACTTAGATTTTTCAGTTAAAATGGTGAATTTGCAATCTGGCGTTTGCACCACTGTTGGCGCTTCACTTGTTTATATATGCTTAGCCTTTACGTATCCTTATTTCAATAATATAAATCCGCGCTTTACGAATTGTTTGAGGTCCATATTCTCACATTGCGTATACGAATACACTAAACAAAATTCCTAATTACCCCCTTTTGTATATTAACTAATTTTCTTATTTTAAATATATCTTAGAATATTTGTGTTGTAAGTATTATGTTTTGACCAATAGTTGTTTGTTTAAATTGTTACATATTTTGAGAGTTACCCTGCTTTTATATGAAAACATGAAATGTGCTGATAAAACACTTAACAGGAATCGAAGCCGCGCTTATTAAGATTAAAACTGCTTAAAACACTGGTAGGAAATAATAAAAAAAAAACATTTGACCCATTTACTGCAGACGTTCCTCTGTAATAAAATGAAACATGGTTAATCCTAAATCACCTCCTATAAACTGAATATCATCTGAAATTCAAGTAACTATAAATCAGCGTTAATATTAAATATTTCCAAAAAAAAATTCAAACACATATGAAGTGGTAATGCTAGTAAAACATGATGTCAAAATCATTTTAGTTGGCATATTTAGAATTCGGAACATCGGAAACTGCACTAATTCGAAGTATTTAACAAAATCCAAAACAAAAACATGTGTTTGTAAAGCATTACCTGGAGTGCGTGTATTTGGGTGTGATAGTGCATTTGCTCGAAGAGAGATTGACTCTAATCAAAATGGAACCAGTATAAAAATAATTATTTCAGAAGTTAGTTAAAGATTGGACACTGACAACAGAAACTGTTGAAAAAAACATCAGTTAGAAGAGTTCGCTTGTCGAATGTCTGGTTCAAAGGTATGCCAGACAATTGATGTAAATAGGGACCAACTATTTTGTGCAATGGGGGGGGGGGGGGGGCGACATTGATTCATCACAGATACCAAACTGCAAGACTTGTTTAAAGGGACACATGACAACTTTGACTTGCTTAAAACACAAAATTATGAACAATTTGCTCATAACTAACTGTTAATTGTATTACACCAATACTATATTAAACCTATGGTAGAATGATGAAGACAAATTGAAAAATCAATGTCTTATTTAATTATATGTAAGCAGTTTAAAAGTCAAAATGATATTAGATTAATAAATCGTGATGCTTTTAATGCCTGATAATACCTTCAAGATTTCCGTTTGTCCCTTTAACAAAACATTGTGAACGAACCAATTGTCAAGCTACTGTCTGGATAAGTTGCTTGGACGCCACACAGGATATTAAAACAAGTATGTTATGGGCGGAAACAAACTGAAGATGGCGAATTCGAAATAGATCTAAGGGATAGTCCTGCAGCTTGTGATGCCGTTTTAGATTTACGTTCTTGCATGCGCACATGACAATGTAAGCTACCGAGGTTTGATGGCATGATGTGTACAGTCACGTGCGATCACGTTACACGTGATAATCAAGCAAGCAATGATGATTCTGATGACCTATGGATATTGATGACTTTGAAATGGAAGATTATGACGACTAAAGTGAAGCGACTGTAACA
Source organism: Cyrtodaria siliqua (assembly GCA_037043455.1). Lineage (NCBI taxonomy): Eukaryota > Metazoa > Mollusca > Bivalvia > Adapedonta > Hiatellidae > Cyrtodaria > Cyrtodaria siliqua. The sequence goes on from JAWPHD010012255.1 coordinate 49,784, forward strand.
TGTTTGTGTTTTATATCCAGTTTTAACTCAATATGGTATCATGGTATTTAAATAATTCTTACAACTTGTGAATTATACTAATATTTTGTGGAAACTCCCGAATAAGCCATAGTCAATATTATGACTAGCATCAACCATCCGATTTCCATTTTAAGGCTAACATCATACAAATCGTGTGGTACTATTGACAGCTATATATGATAAATATATTGACAGCTATATATGATAAATATAAACAAATCACCAGCTACGATAGAATGTATGAAACAATTTTGTAAGTAGCGAATACGTTTGATTGTGTAGATTGTGTAGCAAGTTAAATATGTGTATGTATATAATTAATGAAATATTATCTTTTGTTTGATTATTTTAAAAGTCAGTCAGTTTTAAATAATGTTGACATGGTACAAAATCAAACATGTATTAAATGAAGCATTGTACATTGTTAGTGTATTAATACACAGATATTGCCAGGATGATGTTTTTTTTAATAATAACAGGCATGAATGAAGTACTATAATTTTAAAAAGATGTGTTTTTCCCTTTACGTTTAACCTTATACATTAATTATCAAAATAAATATGTTCAACAATGATAGTAAATCACATTTTATTATCGCAAATATGTTGAATTTCAAAAATATGTGTTATGAATCACTATTCAAAATGGTGGTATCAAAATTGGATATTTTGAAAAAACGGAAAGACTCTTAATTTTGGCTGTTTTTATGGCATAAGCTGCTAAAAGTAGAAGTCTATCAGGGTTAAATAGTATCTATGGATATCACCAATAATCATAATAAGCATTTGCCATCTTGGGTGGTACCGATTGATCACATTTCGGGATCGGGCACACGGCCTATAGGTGAAAATGAAATTTACCATGATAGCTTTGTAAGTTTTTAATTCATATAAGATAACACAATGTATGTAGTGGTGTGTGACACGTTAAACATAATTTTAACATCTTTATATTAATGCCAGTTTGGATTCCTAACTATTGTAAATACCGCAGATAACGTTAACGTTATTAACGTAGTTCTGAAGTCATTTTTTTTAAAGTGTGAAACATATTTTTATTTTCCTGGTAGTTTTCATGTCGACCAAAATACTGTTAAAACGTTTATTTAATGCATGCAATTGGAATAAATAAACTTTCAAGATTATAATAGAACCTGTCTACAGTCTTGATTTTGAACGTTACGAGACATCCTTAAGTCAAAGCTGAAGGCTTCTATTTTACGATTTTGTTATGTTATATGGGTGCCGGATTGGCGGTCCCTGGTTCAAGCTTCACATGCGAAACAAGTTTCGTTGCAATGTTCTTAATAAGCAAAACGTCCCCAGCCTCGTTCATCAGGGGACGTAAACCGGACTGTTCTGTTTATCGGAGTATATCCCCTTGAACACGTTAAAGAACGATAAGAATGTTACTATCCATTAGTAAGAATTCGCCTATATATTATAACCCTGTCTGGAGCGGCTCTAACTAACTGGTACTGCGTGGATAAGCCGTTAAGGACTGAATTTGCGAAACGCGTAATATATATATATACGTAAATAACATTAGAATCAGGATCGCAGAAATGATTTCCATTTTTTATATTTTGTTTTTGATGTTATATTTCATGATATATTTACTTTTTGTCGCAATTTTAATCAAATTACTGATAAATACCATATTTGGGATGTCTGCCCACTAGTCTTTTTTATTGTAACATTTCTGTCTGTTGAACGACGAGTATGCTAGTTAACGTTAACGTCAATAATGTATTTTGCTGAACTATCAAGAGCCAACGCAGTATACTCATTGTGATTTTTGCGGGATATGCGCACTATTCGTGATTAACTTACACATATGACATAATGGAAATATAAACATGTACTCTTCTGGCGCGAATACCACCACCTTAGAAAATCTTTGTCTTAGAACTTGTTATAGACCGAGGTTACATTATCGCTAAAACTACAAAACTTCTTGTGATTAATATTTTAAATGCAAATCTGTCCCTACCAAACGTTTTCTTCTTCTCAACGATTTGGTGCTTAATCCACACATCTCAATGCTTTAAACCAAGTTGTAATTTCAAGGATCACATAAAAGAAATGTGGGTCGTTGGGAAGAACAGAAATGTGTGAAAACTAGAGATTTGTGTTGTTGTTTTTAAATAAATTATCCAACCTATGCTGAACGGGTTAGGATAACTTAAAATGACAAAAATATGTTGTTAGAAGTTAAAGATTGGCAATATGGAACACTGTGTCCATATTCTGCGGAAACTGTTATAGTTAAACGTAAACCAGTAATCCTGAAAAATATAACTATAAGTAAGCAGATATTGAGCATAACCAAATAACCGTCTGACTTTTATTCAGTGAAATGTAAACATGAAAACATGAGCATAGACCCTAAGAAGTCTGTAGTAATACATTCGTGAGTTTGAAAAAAAGAAGCTTTAATTATTATTTGTAAATAAAGTGGGACCCACAATATTTACTTTTTCTGCGATCACGTGACTTCCATTAGCGCATTAGGTTTTGACCATAGTATGTATTGCGTAATATGTATAGCCCGTTTAGCTCAATGTCGACTACATTATGACCGCGAGTGTAATTTTAGTTGGGCTGCGAGTTCAAACGCCCGAAACGTTTTTTCTTTTTTTTTGTACCGCGATTGAATTCCGTCAAACAATCTTGCTTTTAATTAGTAAATATTCAGTAATGTTTAGTGTGTAATGTTTGCGAACATAATTAGTGTGTGTTTTATAAGCTAAAAGTTACGGACATTGTCCCTTTAATTAATATTAAGGAAACGTTTGGCGTGATGTGACCTTATGATTCAGTGTAAAGTTAACAAAAGAAATAAAAATTATAAGTGTGTGCAAGACAAGGACATTAGCAAAATAAGTTTTGATAGAATAAATATATTAGTTATATAAAGGTATGCATGAATGAATGACTGAACGAACGAACGAACGAACGAACGAATGAACGTACGTACGAACGAAGGATCAAACAAAAAACAAACAAATAAATGAATGAATAAATGAATGAATGAATGAATGAATGAATGAATGAATGAATGAATGAATGAATTTATGAATTTATGAACGAACGAACGAACGAACGAACGAACGAACGAACGAAACGAACGAACGAACGAAGGAAGGAAGGACGGAAGGAAGGAAGGAAGGAAGGAAGGAAGGAAGGAAGGAAGGAAGGAAGGAAGGAAGGAAGGAAGGAACGAACGAACGAACGAACAAATAAATAAATGAATAAAAAACAATAAATAAAATAATAAATAAAATAAATAAATGATGGAAAGAATGAATGAATGAGCGAGCGCGTGCGCGTTCGTGCGTGAGTAAGGTGCGTGCGTGCGTGCGCGTGCGCGCGCGAGCGCGAGCGAACGAACGAACGAACGAATGATCGAACGAATGAATGAACAAACAGCGAACGAACGAATAAATAGAACACATTTTAAAATAGTATGTTTCCATTTAACACGCATACATGTATATATAAAACTTGTGTGTCATGTGGTTTAGAGATTTTTTGTGAGGACTCTTTTCATATATAAGTCTAAGGAAACATGTGAAATCTCTGTACATGGGACTTTGTTTGAACAAGCTTGATGGTACAGTACCTAGGAATCATTTCTGAGCAAAAACTGTCGAAATTTGTTCAGCAGTTCTTGAGGAAAAATGATGTTTTAAGATATAAACTGTTTTTAGTAATGGCGACCATCTTGGATGTCGCGCTGACATTATTTTGCAAAACTGAAAACCAACGATATCAGGATCACCCATGTGCAGTTTGGTCAAAATCGGCAAAACGTTTTCTGGGAAAACTCCGTTTAAAGTAAAATAATAAAAATAAAAATACCTCGCCTTGCAAGACAAAATGCGGAGAGATGGCAGATCAGCGGATCTGTAAGGAACTTTTTCCAATAAAGCCTATATAGACACTACTTAGCCTCTTTGCTTAAACATGATAGAGATTACTTGTTATGCACTACCACCAATTTTTTTAGATTTAGCGGAAGATTTTTAACATTTAGCGGAAGTTTTTACATTTAGCGGAATTTTCACATTCACATTCACATTCACATTTAGCGGTGCTACAGAGGCTACTCGACGTTCTCCCGGACAGACGGCGGATGGGCGGATGTACGGTAGATGAGCGGACAGACGGACGGACGAAGACTTCTCACCGTATATCAGCTCACCTCCGAGCGTTTTTCTTATGTTAACTTATGACCGAAATATGCTTCGTGCATAAACAAAATAATAAATGTACATTCAATTTTTCAATTAAATATTTTGAAAAAGGTTCATGACCTTTCACCTTAATTTACTCTAGTCACATACAAACTCAGGGCAGAACACGGGTACCACGACAAAGGTAAGATATTGTAGCAACCTTAAATGTAACATACCGGCAAATGTAACAACAACGAAATTACGAACGCCATTTGTAATAAAATTTCGGCAAATGTAACAATTTTCCGCTAATTGTTACAAAATCAGTTTTCGCTAAAAGTTACAAACATGTGCCATATGTAACACAAGATTAGGTTCCGCTAAAAGTTACAACAACTTTCGCTAAATGTTACAACCATTTTTTACCGTATTAAGTATCACCTGGATGTTCTTCTTTTTATGTCGTTTAAGAAAACGCGAATCATTTTGTTACAACAATTTCATGCAAGAAATTCATCATGTGATAGTGTGTGCCACTAAGGTTCCTACCACCACCTAGGTTATATGAATAGGTCAAAGTTGATATGAATATAGCGTGACTATAAGTAAGTAAGTAAGTAAATATTTTATTAACGTGACATGTGCATATACATAACAGATATATACAAATCATTGAAACATAGTAATATATGGATAATACACCCGGCCCCATGGGCCTATAAGTCACCTAAACATATATGTATTATAAAAATCACATGATCGCATGAAAGACATAAGTTAAACATTTAAATGATTTAAATAAATATAACCAATATTGATTTGAAATACATGTTATCTATTGTAGATTGTAGTCTTTCTTTTAAGGTAAGCTCTAACCAAATATTTTGCAAGTTTTCTTGGATAATTGTGCATTAAAAATGATAATTTATTAACAGATGATAAATTAGTAAATTCGGGATCATCAAATTGTTCATGGAAGACACTTTGCCTAATGTTGTAATAAAAATCACAGTTCAAGAGAAAATGAATTTCATTTTCAACATCGTTTCTATCACAAAAACGGCATGTTCGTTGCTCTAGTTGTTCACCGACATATCGTCCTGTTTCTATCCTGATCGGTAAGATACCGCATCTAAACTGAGCTAGTATGGCCCGCTCGTGTTTCTTGAGGTTTAATTGTACATAGTTTTCGACCTTAAAATTGTCTATATAAGTTACATATGTCCTCAGCTTAGCCACTCTCGAAATATCGACCTTCCATATATCGGAATAATAATTAAAGATTCGGCTCCTCGCATGATGTAGGTTAATGATTGTCTTAATTGTGAAGTTATCGGTAAGCCCCAGTTTTAATAAAACAGTCTGAACGTCGCTGCACCAATTATTATGACAAAGTCTGTAATCCGCATTAAACACTCGTTTTGTATGTCTATTGTTATCTAGTAAAATCAATCTGTTCCAATAACGGATCATCGCAATCCATCGTCGGTAAATACTCGGCAGCCATCCTGTATCCCCAATCAAAGCAAGAGTAGGCGCGAAACGATGTACCCCGAGGAAATATCGCATAGCACGGTGTTGTACGTTGTCTATTGACTGATAATGTTTGTATCCCGATATTGACGCGCAGTAATCAAAAATAGGGGTGATACATGAATCATAAAGTTTTTGAAATGAATTAAATCCGAACTCTTTGTAGTTATGTATCTTAGAAATGATCTTACCAAGAGCCCGACCGGCACCTTTGGACAGAGCTTCACAGTGATAACTAAAGTCACCTTTGTATTGAAATGTCACACCGAGGTAGTTATACTGTGATACAGTCTCAAGTATGTTGTTGCCTATTTTAAAAGCACGGTCACTCTGTATTGTCCGGCCCTTGCGAAAATGCATACATTTTAATTTGTCCGTATTTATCAGAACTCTCCATCGTTTACACCAAGCGTGAAGAACATCAAGCATACATTGAATGTCATCCTCTGAAGAAGCAACTAGCGCAATGTCATCCGCTAAAGGAGTATGGACACCTTAGTGTCATCAATACCGACACCAAGGTCAAGGTCATGTATTTCATTCACAAGGTCATTGGCAAATATCGCGAACAGCGTTGGTGATAAATTATCTCCCTGTTTAACCCCAGTTCTACAGTCAAACCATTCTGTTAACTTATTGTTTATGCGTATACACGATGTTGAACTACTGTATATACTTTTAACCGACTGGTACATTTTTCCATCTATTTTGTTCAATAAAAGTTTGTATAACATCATATCTCTATCGATAAAGTCAAAACATTTCCGAAGATCGATATAGGCTGTAAAAACTGAATTGTTATTACGTATTAAACTGTTCAATGTAAATATATGATCTTTGCATGATCTGTCAGCCCTAAACCCGTTTTGTTCATCTGCAAGTATCTTATTGTCGCCGAGGTATTTTGTAATCCGTTTGTTCATAAATGCGCTGTATAATTTGCTAACACACGATAATAAGCTTACACCCCGGTAATTCATAGGAAATCTTTTGTCGGATGTACAGTCTTTCAAAATAGGGCATATTACTGATTTTCGCCATAATGATGGTATTAAACTTGTATCGAAAACCAACTGAAACAATTGTTGTAAAGTCGCTATAATAGGTGGAAATTTGAGCACACTGTATGGTATTTCATCATAGCCGCAGGCGGACCGTGATTTAGCTTTCATTACGATGCACGTCACTTCGTCGATAGTAATATTACAGTTTAATTGTTCGTTAGGAGCGTATAACAAGTTTCAAGTTTATTCAGCAAATCGGCAAATTTTGCCTTTGGCCATTTACAAAGTTTTACAGAGAAATATGGCAAAGACAACACATATTGTAATAAACATACATAACATAATTACACATTTAACAATACATTACATGTATATTATTCTTGCGAAACAATCATATTCTCAAGGGTATCTTTTCTTATTACAAGAGCTTCTTGGAGAAATTTTGAAATTTTTAACAACATTTTACCATTTTTAGACGACATGATATATGTAAATTTATTGAGTGTAGGCCAAGCTATGCGGCCTAAGTATTTAGTACGGATATCGTTATATTTAGTACAACACAGCAAGAAATGATATTCTGACTCTATAACATTCTGATTACAAAGTTTACATAATCTATTAGCACGATCAATACCATTATATCGCCCGGTCTCAATTTCAAGAGAATGTGAACTCAATCTTAAACACGTAAAATGTTTTCGTAGAGAATCACTTTTAAGTTTGTCAATATAATCTTCATAGCAAAATGTGTTTTTAAATTTTACATAATAATCAAGTTTAGGCGAATTATGTATACTCATACTCCATTCTTGAACAAACTGGTCTCGCAATCGCCTTTTAAGTAAAGGTAAATAATTAGTATTGATCCTAACATCGTTTGCTAAATTCGAATAACCAAGATTGTCAATAATAGTTCTAATACGATTTGCCCCACAGCTTCCGTTTATGCTATTACATTGTTCAATATATACTGTATACAGGTGAATTAACATCACTCATTAATTTTAACCAACATTTTAACGATCTTTCTTTACTTATAACAGTTAATGGAAATCGCCCTAATTCACCATAGACAGCATAATTGGATGTCTGTTGACGTACTCCCATAACATGCTTGCAAAATTTGATATGCAGTTTATCCACTTCTTTATAATTATACACGCCCCACACTTCAGCTCCATATAATATAATTGGTACAACCATTGAATCAAATAAGGACAATTTGGTTTTTACATCTAACGGTATTCTATCGAACACAGATAGCAAATTATGATATGCCCTTAGGGCTTGATCGGATAAAGTTTTAACAGCATTTGACAGGTTACCGGTATGAGTAAATTTAATGCCTAAATACGTAAAACTATCTACGATTTCAACTTTTTCGTCATTTACTAAAAACTCCACATTATGATTTGTTTTCCTTTTTTCGAAAATACATACTTTAGTTTTATTTATATTTATTTTTAAACCCCACTTATGTGAGTATTGGTAAATACTATCTATCTGAGACTGTAGGCTATCTGGGTCCGTTGTAAATAACACAATATCATCGGCAAAAAGGATCAGATACCTTGTCAGCATATTTAGGTCATTATCAGTCAATGTATCAAAATTAATATTAGCGACAATATCATTAATAAACAAAATGAACAAAATGGGCGACAGTGGCTCTCCTTGCTTCAAGCCCAACGTGACGTCGAAGAACTCTGACATATCCATATTCGATGAAAGTTTAACACATGATTTCACATTATTATATATAGCCTGTATCATACGTACCATTTTGCAGCTAATACCAGATTGAAGTAATTTCACCCACAGAGCATCTCTTATAACAGTATCAAATGCTTTTTCATAATCAATAAATACACACCATAATTTAGAATTAGCCGATAATACCTTTTGTATAACAGAATGCAAAATAAATACTGCGTCAGTGGTAGAGCGCTTGTCACGAAAACCAAATTGTGCGTCATTAAAAACATGTTCGGTTTCACACCACTTATTTATTCGGTTTCTTAACGTTAGAGAAAATATCTTAGCAATAACATTTACTAAAGTTATTCCTCGATAGTTAGAAGGATTACCAATATCACCTTTTTTATAACGGGTCATCCATATTGCTTTCTAATAAATGTGTATGTATTTTAGCTCTATTAAAGTGGTCATCATCAAATTCGCCGTTATCAGTGCCGTTATATAAATTCTCAAAATCGCGCCTCCAAGTATCAAATACTATGTTCTCATTGTTCGACACGTGCCCATCAGGGTCAACTATTTCTACAGGAATAGATTTATCTGTCCTTGGTCCGAGATGCTTAATCTTGTCCCAGAATTCATTTGGGTTCGAACTCGACATATTCTCGATATCGATGGCAACTGTCAGTCTATAGGTACGTTCCGTCTGATGTAACGTTTTATCAAATATGTTACGCGCTAGAATATATTCTCGACGTAATGCCGTTTTCACGATGTTGTCTTGGCACTTTAAATATGCACGTTCCTTTAAATGAAGTTCATTCCATAAATTTGATAAAGTTTCATTCCAATATGGTTTTCTTTTCCTGTAGCGTTTATTCACGGACTTTGAAGAACTGTATTTAGGAATTGTTGTGTTCATTTCCGCGATAATAGCGTTACAAAGTTTTTCATAAATACAGTCAACCTCATTCTGCGTTTCTCTACAATGCTCAATACTATCTATAAGTTCTAAAATAGCCCGTCTAGATAAGTCACTGTCCATAAAATTATCCGGTATTCTATTCAATTTAAACCGTGGGCTGTTAATCTCTTGGTATTGTGAGTTGCAATTATCTACTTGATCTCTCGTGCTGGTCACTACAAACTGTGTCAATAGGACATTATGGTCAGGTGGACGTGATCTCTCTCCAAGTAACCCATGCAAACGGTGCGTATCAATAATAGATTGTATAGGGATAACGTTAAATGACCTAAATGTACTTAAAGCATCGTGTGGCACACATATATAGTCAACTACGGCCCTTCCTTTTCGCGATACTGATGTAAAAGCAATGTCTTCCTTATATCTACCGTTTAACACACACATTTTAGATTCATTCAAAAAGTCTATGAAATCACGTCCGTGCTGGTTTATACTGTTATCCGTAACGGTTCTTAATGGGATTGAGTCTATATCAGATATAACATCTTTAAGATTACTATATTTCGTGTCCGCTCCGTATCTCTTGAACCGCTTGAGGGATTTTGAAATAACTTGGCATGGATGTTGACCTTATTGATACGATGTACAGAGCGCGTATTTCGGCTGAGCCAGGTGCAGATCAAGGTCACATTTAGAGGTAGAAATATTACTGTCTGCGTTGCGTTTTTTTTTTATCCAGATTGCGTAGCAGTACCATGATAATAATTGTCTAAACGTTTTGGTTAAAGTTTTTGTTTTTCCTCATTTCTAAAAAACGAAGAGTCGGAAAGCTTTGAAACTTGGCACACATGTTCATTGTCATTACACACTGGGATATGACAAGAACCCTAATGCTGTCATGTATTTCACTTGAATTATCCCGCTCCCCCATTATACTTTTTACTTAGATTTTTCAGTTAAAATGGTGAATTTGCAATCTGGCGTTTGCACCACTGTTGGCGCTTCACTTGTTTATATATGCTTAGCCTTTACGTATCCTTATTTCAATAATATAAATCCGCGCTTTACGAATTGTTTGAGGTCCATATTCTTACATTGCGTATACGAATACACTAAACAAAATTCCTAATTACCCCCTTTTGTATATTCACTAATTTTCTTATTTTAAATATATCTTAGAATATTTGTGTTGTAAGTATTATGTTTTGACCAATAGTTGTTTGTTTAAATTGTTACATATTTTGAGAGTTACCCTGCTTTTATATGAAAACATGAAATGTGCTGATAAAACACATAACAGGAATCGAAGCCGCGCTTATTAAGATTAAAACTGCTTAAAACACTGGTAGGAAATAATATAAAAAAAACATTTGACCCATTTACTGCAGACGTTCCTCTGTAATAAAATGAAACATGGTTAATCCTAAATCACCTCCTATAAACTGAATATCATCTGAAATTCAAGTAACTATAAATCAGCGTTAATATTAAATATTTCCAAAAAAAAATTCAAACACATATGAATTGGTAATGCTAGTAAAACATGATGTCAAAATCATTTTAGTTGGCATATTTAGAATTCGGAACATCGGAAACTGCACTAATTCGAAGTATTTAACAAAATCCAAAACAAAAACTTAGAGTTTGCTTCAATGACATTGGAAAAAGTGCAATTAGAACATGTGTTTGTAAAGCATTACCTGGAGTGCGTGTATTTGGGTGTGATAGTGCATTTGCTCGAAGAGAGATTGACTCTAATCAAAATGGAACCAGTATAAAAATAATTATTTCAGAAGTTAGTTAAAGATTGGACACTGACAACAGAAACTGTTGAAAAAACATCAGTTAGAAGAGTTCGCTTGTCGAATGTATGGTTCAAAGGTATGCCAGACAATTGATGTAAATAGGGACCAACTATTTTGTGCAATGGGGGGCGACATTGATTCATCACAGATACCAAACTGCAAGACTTGTTTAAAGGGACACATGGCAACTTTGACTTGCTTAAAACACACAATTATGAATAATTTGCTCATAACTAACTGTTAATTGTATTACACCAATACTATATTAAACCTATGGTAGAATGATGAAGACAAATTGAAAAATCAATGACTTATTTAATTATATGTAAGCAGTTTAAAAGTCAAAATGATATTAGATTAATAAATCGTGATGCTTTTAATGCCTGATAATACCTTCAAGATTTCCGTTTGTCCCTTTAACAAAACATTGTGAACGAACCAATTGTCAAGCTACTGTCTGGATAAGTTGCTTGGACGCCACACAGGATATTAAAACAAGTATGTTATGGGCGGAAACAAACTGAAGGATAGTCCTGCAGCTTGTGATGCCGTTTTAGATTTACGTTCTTGCATGCGCACATGACAATGTAAGCTACCGAGGTTTGATGGCAAGATGTGTACAGTCATGTGCGATCACGTTACACGTGATAATCAAGCAAGCAATGATGATTCTGATGACCTATGGATATTGATGACTTTGAAATGGAAGATTATGACGACTAAAGTGAAGCGACTTTAACATGTTTGTGTTTTATATCCAGTTTTAACTCGATATGGTATCATGGTATTTAAATAATTCTTACAACTTGTGAATTATACTAATATTTTGAGTAAACTCCCGAATAAGCCATAGTCAATATTATGACTAGCATCAACCATCCGATTTCCATTTTAAGGCTAACATCATACAAATCGTGTGGTACTATTGACAGCTATATATGATAAATATAAACAAATCACCAGCTACGATAGAATGTATGAAACAATTTTGTAAGTAGCGAATACGTTTGATTGTGTAGATTGTGTAGCAAGTTAAATATGTGTATGTATATAACTAATGAAATATTGTCTTTTGTTTGATTATTTTAAAAGTCAGTCAGTTTTAAATAATGTTGACATGGTACAAAAACAAACATGTATTAAATGAAGCATTGTACATTGTTAGTGTATTAATACACAGATATTGCCAGGATGAAGTTTTTTTAACAATAACAGGCATGAATGAAGTACTATAATTTAAAAAAGATGTGTTTTTTCCCTTTACGTTTAACCTTATACATTAATTATCAAAATAAATATGTTCAACAATGATAGTAAATCACATTTTATTATCGCAAATATGTTGAATTTCAAAAAAATGTGTAATGAATCACTATTCAAAATGGTGGTATCAAAATTGGATATTTTGAAAAAACGGAATGACTCTTAATTTTGGCTGTTTTCCTGGCATAAGCTGCTAAAAGTAGAAGTCTATCAGGGTTAAATAGTATCTATGGATATCACCAGTATCAATAATCATAATAAGCATTTGCCATCCTGGGTTGTACCGATTGATCACATTTCGGGATAGGTGAAAATGAAAATTTACCATGATAGCTTTGTAAGTTTTTAATTCATATAAGATAACACAATGTATGTAGTGGTGTGTGACACGTTAAACATACTTTTAATATCTTTATATTAATGCCAATTTGGATTCCTAACTATTGTAAATACCGCAGATAACGTTAACGTTATTAACGTAGTTCTGAAGTCATTTTTTTTAAAGTGTGAAACATATTTTTATTTTCCTGGTAGTTTTCATGTCGACCAAAATACTGTTAAAACGTTTATTTAATGCATGCAATTGGAATAAATAAACTTTCAAGATTATAATAGAACCTGTCTACAGTCCTGATTTTGAACGTTACGAGACATCCTTAAGTCAAAGCTGAAGGCTTCTATTTTACGATTTTGTTATGTTATATGGGTGCCGGATTGGCGGTCCCTGGTTCAAGCTTCACATGCGAAACAAGTTTCGTTGGAATGTTCTTAATAAGCAAAACGTCCCCAGCCTCGTTCATCAGGGGACGTAAACCGGACAGTTCTGTTTATCGGAGTATATCCTCTTGAACACGTTAATGTTACTATCCATTAATAAGAATTCGCCTATATATTATAACCCTGTCTGGAGCGGCTCTAACTAACTGGTACTGCGTGGATAAGCCGTTAAGGACTGAATTTGCGAAACGCGTAATATATATATATACGTAAATAACATTAGAGTTAGGATCGCAGAAATGATTTCCATTTTTTATATTTTGTTTTTGATGTTATATTTCATGATATATTTACTTTTTGTCGCAATTTTAATCAAATTACTGATAAATACCATATTTGGGATGTCTGCCCACTAGTCTTTTTTATTGTAACATTTCTGTCTGTTGAACGACGAGTATGCTAGTTAACGTTAACGTCAATAGTGTATTTTGCTGAACTATCAAGAGCCAACGCGGTATACTCATTGTTAATTTTTGCGGGATATGCGCACTATTCGTGATTAACTTACACATATGACATAATGGAAATATAAACATGTACTCTTCTGGCGCGAATACCACCACCTTAGAAAATCTTTGTCTTTGAACTTGTTATAGACCGAGGTTACATTATTGCTAAAACTACAAAACTTCTTGTGATTAATATTTTAAATGCAAATCTGTCCCTACCAAACGTTTTCTTCTTCTCAACGATTTGGTGCTTAATCCACATATCTCAATGCTTTAAACCAAGTTGTAATTTCAAGGATCACATAAAAGAAATGTGGGTCGTTGGGAAGAACAGAAATGTGTGAAAACTAGAGATTTGTGTTGTTGTTTTTAAATAAATTATCCAACCTATGCTGAACGGGTTAGGATAACTTAAAATGACGAAAATATGTCGTTAGAAGTTAAAGGTTGGCAATATGGAACACTGTGTCCATATTCTGCGGAAACTGTTATAGTTAAACGTAAACCAGTAATCCTGAAAAATATAACTATAAGTAAGCAGATATTGAGCATAACCAAATAACCGTCTGACTTTTATTCAGTGAAATGTAAACATGAAAACATGAGCATAGACCCTAAGAAGTCTGTAGTAATACATTCGTGAGTTTGAAAAAAAGAAGCTTTAATTATTATTTGTAAATAAAGTGGGACCCACAATATTTACTTGTTCTGCGATCACGTGACTTCCATTAGCGCATTAGGTTTTGACCATAGTATGTATTGCGTAATATGTATAGCCCGGTTAGCTCAATGTCGACTACATTATTACCGCGAGTGTAATTTTAGTTTGGGCTGCGAGTTCAAACGCCCGAAACGGTTTTTCTTTTTTTTTGTACCGCGATTGAATTCCGTCAAACAATCTTGCTTTTAATTAGTAAATATTCAGTAATGTTTAGTGTGTAATGTTTGCGAACATAATTAGTGTGTGTTTTATAAGCTAAAAGTTACGGACATTGTCCCTTTAATTAATATTAAGGAAACGTTTGGCGTGATGTGACCTTATGATTCAGTGTAAAGTTGACAAAAGAAATAAAAATTATAAGTGTGTGCAAGACAAGGACATTAGCAAAATAAGTGTTGATAGAAAAAATATATTAGTTATATAAAGGTATGCATGAATGAATGACTGAACGAACGAACGAACGAACGAATGAACGTACGTACGAACGAAGGATCAAACAAAAAACAAACAAATAAATGAATGAATGAATGAATGAATGAATGAATGAATGAATGAATGAATTTATGAACGAACGAACGAACGAACGAACGAACGAAGGAAGGAAGGAAGGAAGGAACGAAGGAACGAACGAACGAACAAACAAATAAACAAATAAAATAAATAAATAAATAAATAATTAAATAAATAAATGAATAAAAAACAATAAATAAAATAATAAATAAAATAAATAAATGATGGAAAGAATGAATGAATGAGCGAGCGCGCGCGCGTTCGTGCGTGAGTGTGCGTGCGTGCGTGCGTGCGCGTGCGCGAGCGCGAGCGAGCGAGCGAACGAACGAACGAATGATCGAACGAATGAATGAACAAACAGCGAACGAACGAATAAATAGAACACATTTCAAAATAGTATGTTTCCATTTAACACGCATACATGTATATATAAAACTTGTGTGTCATGTGGTTTAGAGATTTTTTGTGAGGACTCTTTTCATATATAAGTCTAAGGAAACATGTGAAATCTCTGTACATGGGACTTTGTTTGAACAAGCTTGATGGTACAGTACCTAGGAATCATTTCTGAGCAAAAACTGTCGAAATTTGTTCAGCAGTTCTTGAGGAAAAATGATGTTTTAAGATATAAACTGTTTTTAGTAATGGCGACCATCTTGGATGTCGCGCTGACATTATTTTGAAAAACTGAAAACCAACGATATCAGGATCACCCATGTGCAGTTTGGTCAAAATCGGCAAAACGTTTTCTGGGAAAACTCCGTTTAAAGTAAAATAATAAAAATAAAAATACCTCGCCTTGCAAGACAAAATGCGGAGAGATAGCAGATCAGCGGATCTGTAAGGAACTTTTTCCAATAAAGCCTATATAGACACTACTTAGCCTCTTTGCTTAAACATGATAGAGATTACTTGTTATGCACTACCACCAATTTTTTTTAGATTTAGCGGAAGATTTTTAACATTTAGCGGAAGTTTTTACATTTAGCGGAATTTTCACATTCACATTCACATTCACATTTAGCGGTGCTACAGAGGCTACTCGACGTTCTCCCGGACAGACGGCGGATGGGCGGATGGACGGTGGATGAGCGGACAGACGGACGGACGAAGACTTCTCACCGTATATCAGCTCACCTCCGAGCGTTTTTCTTATGTTAACTTATGACCGAAATATGCTTCGTGCATAAACAAAATAATAAATGTACATTCAATTTTTCAATTAAATATTTTGAAAAAGGTTCATGACCTTTCACCTTAATTTACTCTAGTCACATACAAACTCAGGGCAGAACACGGGTACCACGACAAAGGTAAGATATTGTAGCAACCTTAAATGTAACATACCGGCAAATGTAACAACAACGAAATTACGAACGCCATTTGTAATAAAATTTCGGCAATGTAACAATTGTCCGCTAATTGTTACAAAATCAGTTTTCGCTAAAAGTTACAAACATGTGCCATATGTAACACAAGTTTAGGTTCCGCTAAAAGTTACAACAACTTTCGCTAAATGTTACAACCATTTTTTACCGTATTAAGTATCACCTGGATGTTCTTCTTTTTATGTCGTTTAAGAAAACGCGAATCATTTTGTTACAACAATTTCATGCAAGAAATTCATCATGTGATAGTGTGTGCCACTAAGGTTCCTACCACCTAGGTTATATGAATAGGTCAAAGTTTATATGAATATAGCGTGACTATATTTCGTGTCCGCTCCGTATCTCTTGAACCGCTTGAGGGATTTTGAAATAACTTGGCATGGATGTTGACCTTATTGATACGATGTACAGAGCGCGTATTTCGGCTGAGCCAGGTGCAGATCAAGGTCACATTTAGAGGTCAACTGTCATTGACTATAGTATGACTAGAGCATGTGTACGCTCTGTATCTCTTAAACCGCTTGAGAGAATTTGAAATAATTTGGCAAGAACGTTGACCTTATCGAGACAATGTGCAGAGCGCGTATTTCTGCCGGCCCGATTCAAGGTCAAGGTCACTCTCAGAGGTCAAAGGTCATTTCACCATGTACGACTGTTGACAAAATGTTCAAGATATAGAGATGATGTAAATACAATGTAGTTTAGTTTCAGACATGATAATTATGCTCAATGTCAAGGTCACATATAATATTCAAAGTTCATACAACTTTATAATCTAGCTATCTCAGTAAATTGTGACAATACCATATGGGGAGCCATTTGTTTTCGTTCAAAAACAACCTTCTAGTTTTGTTGTTCTTTTTTTTTTCCATTCCTTTTCTATTTTTCAGGATCTTGCATGGAATTTAACGTTCATTTGTAAGCACCATCGGAAACACACGAAGTGGACCGACAATTTATCACCGGCAATTAAGCTAATAACAAACTACGGGTGTAATTATAGAAATAAGGTGTAAGGTTTGATTGAAAGAATTCCATAATTCCTCATTAGATAACAAAGATATGGACTGAACACGAAGTAATGCAATGATACTGTATAATGTATAGGAGCTTTGTGCCCTTACTGTGACCTTGACCATAATTGCACAAGAGGCCTGAATTTACGTGGGACACATCATCTGGTTATGAGGTAGGCTACATGTGTGCGAAATTATTTAAAAACCCTCAATGGATGACTAAGGCAAGAGAAAATAATTTTTTAGAGTCTCATCCGGATTTTGAAAAATATGTGGCGGGTGGGCACTTTTTATTTTTCGATCGGACGAAGGCTCAAATATAAAGGTAATAAGGCCTCATTTTACGATCTTTTACAAAACCGTTCATCATTTTATTTGCGAGATGCCAATAACATAATGGGAGGTGAGACTCTGTTTTTCTCTAGCCTAAGTTGTGGACTGGACACTAGTACTACTATCACAGTGTATATAAGGGCTTTGACCCCTTTAGTATGACCTTGACCTTTGACCAAGAGACCTGGGAGTTACGCGTTTCGGACATCATTTGTGTTAAAATATTGTACTCCCAGAAAACGAAGTGTTTTTTTTTTGGTGGTGGGGGGGGGGGGGGGGGGAGTATATAGGAGTCACTATACGATCGGTCGGTCTGTTGCACATTGCACAGTACTACTAATAAAGGCGACCATCCACTTGGCGCGATTGACGGGCGTGCGACGCGAAACGTGCAAGGCCTACGCGTGTCAAACGCGTGAGACGTGAAAATCGATAAAGTAAAAACATCGTAGGATCCCATCCACTTGCGCGTGACGTGAAACGCCGACGTGAAGCGTGACGCGACAGCACGTTCACGCCCAACGCTCAATTGTTACGTCACGCAGCAAGCACGCGCGTCAATCGCGCCTAGTGGATGGTCTACTGTAGTACCTTGTGGCACGAACTACTTCCACAGTTTTAAAGGAATTACAATGAAATTGGCAGCCATGATCAACATGAAATGTAGTAGTGCGTGACATAATTTTCATTCGACATGGTCTAGGCCTTTCAAAATTATGGGCCCTTGAACATGGACATTTCCATTTACTGTCATATTGGGGTACATACAACCTTCATACAACCTTCTGGTACAAACTACTTCCGCAGTTTTGGAGGGATTGCAAAATACATATTTTTGTTTGCCTCAGTTCATGCCTTGCGCAATTTCGGGCCCTTGAACTTAGACATTTTTATTTACTGTTATTTAGGGGTGTTTACAACCTTGTGGCGCTAAGTACTAAACCTCCACAGTTTTGGAGAGATTGGAATGAAAGTATGCAGCCATGATCATCATGAAGTGTTCTTGTGCGTTATACAGTTTTCCTTCACCTCGGTCCAGGTCTTGCAGATTTAGGGGCCCTTAACTTAGGTCTCAAATAGGGATATATACAAATTTGTGGCGCAAACTCTTTCATTGGTTTTAGAGGGATTGCAATGAAACTTGGCAGACATGATTAGCTTGAAGTGTAGATGTGCGTAATACAATTTTCGTTCGCCTTGGTCCACGTCTTGCAGTATTATGGACCCTTGAGTATATACATTTTGATTTACTGTCATATATAGGTACAACCATTGTGTCGCAAACTACTTCCACAGTGTTCCAGAGATTACAATGTAACTTGGCAGACAAGATCACCATGAAGTGTACATGTGCGTGACACATTTTTCATTCATCTCGGTCCACCCTTTCAGAGTTATGGTCCTTGAACTTAAACACCTTGTATTAAAAGTATATTTGGGTTACTGTCAAAGCGGTGTTTTGGGGGTACTGATCAGGTTTCGTGATAGATCTAGATTTAAAATCCCCATAGTTGTCAAAGTTATGGACCGGACACAAAATTCTGACGAACGACGGACAGACGGACGAAGGACCGGACGGACAGACCAACGCACAAATATACATGTACACCAGACCGCCATTTCGACAACTAAGTGGATATATCCGCAAGGGGGCTCGAGCCATAACCCCACTAATACTGGCTCATCAATATGTTGCAATTCACTTGTTTCGAAGTCTGAACAGTGACTTCCTTGATTTTTGATAATACAGACGGGCATGGCACAGAGCTACAAATTGTATATTTTACGCTACTTTATGGAGAACAAACACGGGTTGAAAACTTTAATTGCTTTCATTAACGATTTGTCGAAACTTACAAAATGCAAGTACTTTGACATCAGATGTTGGCGTATAATATTTTGATGTTTTAAAATTCAACTTACTACATATTTTACCATTTTCTACTCATTTTTGTTGACTACATCGACAAATGGATCTTTTTTAGCAAATATATGATGATATATTTTGAGTATGTTATCTCTAATTTTATCGAAGAAAAGAAAATGACGTTAAAAGTGGTGCGACCTCTAAATTTCTCTGGGTAAGATGAAACATATTTCTATGACGTAGGCTATTTTTTTATTTTATTTTAAAAAAGACGTCCTAGTATTCTAACATAAGAATATAAACTGCGTGAAAACTTCTCTACAACATTCATTTTTGAAAATCAAATTCAATCAATATCGAAATTAAAAAATAAATACATCCCGATTTTTATATTGACGGAATATGTAATATAATGCAAATTATTATTATGGTTATCATATTTTGTACGTTTTCATTTTCAGTTCATTGTTGCCAAACATAAATTCCGTGATTACCAACGGAAAGTTCTTAGATTATATACAAACTACTCTTTTAGGTAATTTCATTGTTACCAACTCTTAGTAGTATAATATTTTAAAATTGCTAAATCGAGTGAATATGTAACGCATACAAAAATAGCAGTGGCCAAGTTGAATTTATATTTAATACATATAATACGGAAACGATATTTTAGTTTATAATACGCTCAAGTCTTTAAAGATTGTTATGAAAAGATTTATGGAAAATGGATTTTCTGTTACATTGTTAAAAAAAGTTAACAGTCCGGTGTTCTCCGAACGAACGTCGTTTTATACTTATGTCCGCCAACATCTGATGTTCGGTAACATAAAGCTAAAAGAACAAAACTTCCAAACGTACATAAAATAGTCCACTTCCTGTAGGGTGTGGATTGCTAAACTATAGAACATTTCCATTAACTGTTAAACAATGCAATACGACGGACCCGTATTCACCAACAATTCTTGAGTTTCAGTTTAAACTTTAAAAGTATTGTGGTTGACCAATCCATAGATTTTATGTTTATTTTTCCGCATATCATTTGTGTATGTTTTTTTACTGAATAAAATATGTTAAAACTAAAGCCATCTAAATTTCACACACATACTAGGACCCGATAAAGGTTTTGGTGAGAGAATTTTTTTTTTTTCGAGAAGGTTAAACCGGCGACGGGCACAGGTGTAGACAATTATGCTGTATAATTATCAAAATCAAAGTTTAACTAGACAAGTAATCCATATAATTGGTTTGGTTAAAAATATATTGCATTCGATGTTAATCATAGCAAGGTATATGTATTCAGAATTATTACGCCGCAATGTGACATTTTGAGCTTAACACAGTAATTTGAGCATGTATCGAATGAAGCTTGTTAAGTTTACATTTTATTTAATATATAAGCTAGGATAAAATGTCTCAAAATAAAATTATAAACACATACATATTGAAATTTATATATTGTATTAATGGATGGGTCACTTTTGTTATTTCAATATGCATATAAGGGTACAATGAGTAGCTGACAAATAGAACAATTAGGCGTTATCAACATGTGATGAAATATGTATATATCAGTCATTGTTAAGGGTATTGGGGTATATGAGATAGTAATCCTCTGGAGACGGCACGTATTTCTGGCTTAAAAGTATTAATATGCACGTTGCACGTTGAATGTTATCACATACCCTTGATGTTTTTTTTAAAAATATACATGTATTGGCACTATGTCAAGAAGCACATTACAAATATTAACCACGCCTTGTATATCGTATTTGCACTCAAAGCTTGATAACGTATGTTTCGTGTTAAAAAGTGACCCCCATTTTTCATCTAGATCGAAACGGGATATGTATAAATGTTTTAACCATGTTCATTTTATAAAAATCATATCTGTGTAGCATTTAATTGCCCCCATTGCTGTTGATTAAGACGACTAGTATGTTCAGTATCCACCGAAGTAGCGTAACTTTTTTAATCAAGTATCTGACAACTTAGACCAGCGGGATCTAAACACTAAAGTATTTATTTAACACTTTCTATAGCGAGCATACCAACATAGCAAACATTTGCGGCGTCCATATTGAACATGAAATACGACTAATACACGATGAAAACAAAAACTCGACTGGCGTCAGTAACGTATGTTTCATTTTTGGGTGTTTGAAGGCATGGACTGGCGATTTTTACATCTTTTCAATCAATCAATCAATCAATCAATCAATCAATCAATCAATCAATCAATCAATCAATCAATCAATCAATCAATCAATCAATCAATCAATCAATCAATCAACCAACCAATCAATCAATCAAACAATCAATCTTTATTTTATTATACAGACCACATGGAGGGGTGCCATTTCAAAATGACTTACTCTGACGTCAAAACAAGGAGCCATCTGGTATTGCTTCACTTTGGGGTATAGGGAATTTAATTGATTGAATTGGATTTTATAGTCGCACCAACAGCTAAGGTCATATGGCGACTTTCCAGCTTCCATTGGTGGAGGAAGACCCCAGGTGCCCCTCCGGGCAATTTTCGTGCACCACCGACGTTCCGCAAGCCAGCTGGATAGCTTCCTCACATAAAGATTCCTAGGCCCCTGAGGGATCGAACCTACAGCGGTGAGGGGCAAGTGATTTCAAGTCAGAGACGTTAACCACTCGGCCACGGACGCCCTAGGGAATTTAATATAATGGAGTGTTAACAGTGATATATAATAATATTTATTTGGCCTGTAAACATCTTTGTCTCTACAAAATCGCCAAACAGAACAGATATTAAGTTCAATCAATCTTGGTTCTATGCTTTTTTGGCAAGGAACCTTTCGGGCTACGCGAAATCAGTCAAAGCACTGGGAGCACAGAAAGGCTGGGCTGCCTTTCAGAAGAACAATGGTTCACTTAATGAGCGGACACGATTTTTTTTATAAAATAGTTCGTTTTTATTGTGTATTCCCGAAACTTTGATGGTTGTGTTAAAAATGATTCGAGTTTTCTTAAACGACATACAAAGAAGAACATACCAGGTGATATTTAATTAGTTGTAACATTTAACGAAAGTGATTGTAACTTTCAGCGGAAGCTAAACTAGTGTTACATTTGCCGAAATTTTGTTACAAATGTTACATTTGCCGGTGTGTTACATTTAGGGTTGCTACAGATATTACCCTTTCGAGTGATACCTGTCCCTATACTTCTTGCAAAATGTTGAACTAGACTCATAATTCATTCAGTGGCTACTAGACGTACTCCCGCACAGACGGCGGATGAGCGGACGGACGGACGGCGAACGAAGACTTATCACCGTATATCAGCTCACCTCTGAGCCTTTTACTTATGTCAGCTTATGACCGAAACATGCTTTATGCATTAACAAAATAATTATGGCTTTCACAAATGTACATTCAATTTTCCATTAAATATTCTGAAAAAGTGTCATGACCTTTGACCTCAATTTACCCCTGTCACATACAAAATCAGGACAGAACACCGGTACCACGAAGAAAGTAATATATTACCCTTTCGAGTGATACCTGTGTCTATGCTCCTCGCAAAATGTTGAACTCGTTTCAAAATTAACTGAGTGGATACTAGACGTTCTTCCGAACAGACGGCGGATGGGCGGACCAAAGGCGGATGGGCGGACGGACGGACGACGGACGAAGACTTATCACCGTACATCAGCTCACCTCTAAGCCTTTTACTTATGTTTGCTTATGACCGAAATATTCTTCGTGCATTAACAAAATAATGATGGCTTTCAGAAAACATGGGAACCTTTACCCGTCTTCTGCCTTCACTCGATTTTATGCTTCTCACTGTCCTATCATGTCGCTAGTTTTCTACCACCGACAGAAACTTTAAGGTCAAATACGACACTCAGTTTCTTAAATGTAGATGTAAAAAGTATCTTGAGCACAGCTAGTGCTGAACATCGAGTGAATCAAATCAATTTCTTTTCTACATACCATTTGATGACTTTTGGTGCATTTTCAGAATATATTGATGAAAAACGTCGGACCCGGTGACCCACACCCCCAGACACACTTCACTAAATTTGATATTTAACTACTGCAATATTCTGAAAATGGACCACCATCAATTTTAACACAGTTAGAAAACGTATATTCGGAAAAAAGCTTAAACCATATATATACCTTTTTTTCGTAATTACATAATGTTTAAAACATTGGTAGGGATTCGTAAGGAAGCTGGGTACTGTAGTTCGAAAAGAAAGTATACAAATCACGGTTAAGTATATATCTAACAGATATATTGATGTAGTAGATAATCCAAGTCCGACCAATTTACTCAGTTGCTCGAGTATTTGAAATGTAGTCAGAAGGTCGGAAGAATGAAAAGGTCGCGGTTGAGTCCCGGTCCGGCTGCACATTTGTCTAGCCTTTAATGGAGATTGTGATCGAGCCATTGTCGATCCGGACTCGATCATGACTAGATACAGTAGCATTCCGAGTTTCGTTCCATGCCATAGCTGTCTGGGGACGAACTTTAAATAAAACTCACGCCACCGTGACCTGCAGTAGGAACGCCAGCCCTATGGCGTAGGAATATTTATCAAACAAGGTCACGTGATAAAATCGATAATAAAATGACATTATAGGGAAAATTGTCACTGGTCAGATTTCTTCACCTCTTATTTATAAACTGTGATTATAACAAAACACAATCACAGATCGTTGTTAAAGTAATAATATTCACAAACTACATTGGTCGAACATAATTGGTGTACACTTCGTGTAATACCCATTAATAGTTAAAGGTAATTTTCAAAGGGATGATTTAGTTTGTTTTAAGGTTTAAATTGCCAAAAATGCTCTTTTAAATCAAAATCGATTTATTTTGTCATTTTAGAAGCGAGAATAAAAACAAATGCATGTACGCGTAGATAAATCTTTCCTCTGTCCATATGTGAATTTTTAATGAAATCGGAGACAAGTACTTTTTTCCCCCCAAAAATAACTAACATGACCCACGGAAGCAAAGACGGCATAATGCATATACATTTACAGACGCGACCGGGTACACAAGAAATGAAATAATTTCATTATTTCAATACATATATTTCAAATGTATGTATCCATGCATTCCAGATTAAATTTCTGATCTATACATGCTTTTGGTTTATGCCGGAGTGCTCAGAATAGGTTTTAACAAACCAAATTGTAACGGTACATCGGGAAAGGAAATGAGGATAGTGAAAATATATGTTGCAGTGCTAATTTTCTGAATCCGAAAAAAATGCAAAAAAATCAGTTTTAACAGCGAGAATGATTTTTTTTTCATGAAAGTGTTCATTGACATGTCTACTATTAAAACCAAAAATTTAAAGTCAATCAGAAAAAAGTACTTTTTTCCCCCCAAAATTAACAAAGTAGTACACCGCGTTCGCTAAAATATGAACAATCGCCTTTCGAAGTTAATGTACACGCGGGATATAAAACCATGAAATTGTGAAATCCTTTTTAAGAGATATATTGATTTCAACATTGTTCTGTATTTAATAAGTTATTAGAGTAGAATGTTCACCGTTTTTCTCAAGGACACCATTACGGTAGTATCCCTGCAGCCCCGCCCCTCATTCCACCCCTACCACCCTCCATACCGTATTGATTAAGTTGTATATAGCTGCGAATGCGCCGTTTTAATCAAATTCGATTTATTTCATCATTTTAGAAGCGAGAGAAAAAAACAAAAGCATGTACGCGTAAATACATCTTTCCTCTGTAGATATGTAAAATATAAAAAAAAATCGGAGACAAGTACTTTCCCCCCCCCCTCCCCCCCCCCCCCCCCCCCCCCGAAAATTAACGAAGTACACCGTAATCGTTTAAATACGCCGAATCGACGTTCCAAATCTATGTTCGCACGGAATAAAATTGTGGAATTATGAATTCATTTATAAAGATAAATCGATTTCAGCATTGTTCAGTAGTTGTTATATTATTGATGTAGTATGTTCACAGTATTTATGAGAGCAACATTGCGGTAGTATCCCTCCAACCCCGTGGGCTTCCCCACTCCAATCCGTACACACAATACGTTGTGTATTGCTGAGAATGCGCCTTTTATTCAAATCGATTTATTTCGTCATTTTAGAAGCGAGCATAATAACAAAATCATATAGATACATCTCTCCTCTGTATATATGTAGAATTTCAATAAACGGAGACAAGTACTAATTAAGTAACAGGACCGTCCGACCCAAAGACGGCAACATTCATATTCATTAAGGAAAGACGACCGGCTACAGAAACAATTAAATAATTTCGTTATGTAAACACATATGTGTTCATGTATTTTACACTAAATTTTTTATCCATACATGCTTTGGGTTTATGTCAGAGTGGCCAGTTTATTTTAACAAACAATGTTGCAACGGTATATCGGAAAAAGAAATCATGATGGCGGCAACATACGTTGCAGAGTTAATTTCGAAATCAGAAAAAGCGATAAACTAATATAAGTTTAACAGGAAGAAAGAAGTATATTTTTTTAACTGTTCGTTTAAAACTGAGGGGGCGACTCGCAGTCATACTCACTACTATATTGAAAGTAAATACTGAATATACATGTGCGGTGCGTTACTATCTGTAGTATTTGAAAACAGACATATTAAACATTTCCCTGAACATATATACTATATTCATAGAATTATTATTTCCTGGAAAAAAAATACATGTTTGTTTTCAGCAGTTGAAATCTACTATATTCTGCGAATATTGCTACTTTGAAAATTTGAATACGTCTGTTTTCATCAAATAGACTGTTTTGTTTGTTTTAATATATATATTTTTTAATTTAGGATTTAAAATAAAAATGGATGATCGGAATATGTCTTACACGCTGTTGAATCCTGTAATTTAACAACAAGTGATTTGGTTCACAGGCGACAGTATCGGTGAACAAAACCACTTGTTTTACCGGTTTCAACATTGTGCAAGAAAATATTCATATATTATACCTATAATATTATAACATGTGTGTTGTAACATATGCTTATCCTTGGATAGTGGATGTCTGCAGGGAACTTGACCTTTAACCTAAAAATCAAACGATCATCCTCTTTCCACTGTCCACCGATGAAGTTTCATGAAATTTGCTTTAGGTAAGAGGAAAAACTGTGTGGACAATACTTTTCATTTTCCGGTCATGGTAACGGACCTTTCAACTACTGACTTCAAAATAAACAGGGATTATCATTTCACCAAAGGCATTCAAAGTATGAAGTTTTATGAAATTAGCTTCAGAGAAAGTAATAAAGAGTTTGTACAAAGTTTCGTCAAAATCCAACAAGTAGCGCAGACAAGATTTGTGACGGACGAACGGAAAGGCCAAATATAATCTGTCTCACCTACCACTTTGTGGTGGAAGACATAATTATAAAGACAATATTTTAGTTCATATGTATACTTTATTAAGCAAATAATTGAGCGAACATAAACTTCAGCATTGACTCTGGCCAGTGGTGTACATGGAGTCTTCTTCCACATGACGTGCAGACTGAAAGAAAGAAAGACATAGAATAAAAAGTTAATATAAGTCGAGCAGAGTATTCAATTTGAATCAGGTGTTGCGAGGGGGAGCTAGGGCATGTTTAGGGGAATGGGACAGTTTAAAATTTAATTATTGTTTAACGCCTCATCAACACGTTGTTTAGGTTATTTCGAGCCGCCCCAAAGAGGGGAGGAAAGATACATAGGCATCCAGGAACCCTGCCCTACGCTTACTACCGATTAGATACCTATGGTTCTTTAACGTGCTTGGAGGACAGACTCCGATACACAGGACCACCCGGTTTACGTTCCCATCAGACGAACGAGGCTAGCATCGAAGTAACCCAGTGGCGCCAGTAAGAATTGAATCCGTGTTCACTGGATTCAAAGCCGATATGCTATAAAC